>VZTO01001982.1:0-15957 GCA_013400615.1 Syrrhaptes paradoxus
AAAGAAAAAAAAAGGAGAGAGAGGAGAGTAAAATATTACACCACTTTTTGTTCTTGTCAGTGATAGAAATTTTTCCTGCCCTTAAATGTGTTTTCCTTCATTCATCAGATGATGCACATCTTATGAACATTTTGTAGCACTTTATATGCCAGAAATAACTTACCGTGTGGCATGGTGTACTATCACAATGTACATACATTAAGTCTAAAAAAGTTAATCAGAGGCAACTTTTATACAAAAGCAGCCTGTAAATATATTACTTTGACATATTATATAATAACACATTGTACAATAGAATATGTAAAGTAATAGCAATTGAATGATAATTTTGCAGAAAGTTGGACTTTGCAATAACAACATGAGATGTCGCATTTTGGTAACTTCACCTGTCCACGTCATCTATCTTTAACTTCAATGGAAAGGAACAACCTATCCTACCTTGTGAAATACTGCCTGAATTTAAATGCTCTAAGAAAGCTTTGTGCTCCTTTTGATGCAAAGACATTCAAAGGAAGTAGGTATACATTCAGAAATTACCACATTTCCAGAAAAGAGCTTAGAAAACTTAGCTGCAATTGCAATAAGAACTAAGATAACACAAAATACACATTTAGTATTAAACTGTCATGATAATTCTTAGCATTGTAGTCAATGTCTGCAGAAGTATACTTAAGACGACACCACATATCAGGTAAGCTGCTCATTTACAGGCCAAATTTTTAAAAACAATTTACGTTTTTGAGCATATGAAATGTTATGAGCACCTTCAAAATTGATGTATGTCCCGAGAGCTGTGAAAACAGGCAATGTTGGAGAGCCAAAAAAAGGTACACGGGCAAAAGGATGAGAAGATCTATGAATTTGACCAAAATGGCTATCTGGCAATTCACAAAATACGAAGCTTCCAACCTATTAGAAATGCAAAACATATCAATATACTTTTAAAATCATGGTGGGTTTTTTCCTAACCAGTTATCGCTTTGCACACTGTGAAGATGGAAATTTCAAATATTATACTTTTTCTTTTCCCTACAATGCCATACAAAGTCAACCACTTACCGCTGGCATTGTGGATTTCTTGCACTGCCTCCCAAAAAAGAGAATTACATAAAATTAATTAACTACTTAGTATTTCCTTTCTTATTGTCCTTCAAAGAACTTTGACAGAGCTACATTCATTTTTTCCTTCTCACAATGTAACATAATATACATGAAGTTGGACTGGAGAAAGAGAATCAGATTTCAATTACATGAGAAACTGATATCTGCATATTTGATAGGCTTCACAGATTTTCTCAAAAGCATTAAGATAAACAACACTCTGCACTTTTCGATCTAAAAATCTGGAAAACAGCTACTACATCTGTAATAATGCTGACACAGCTACAAAAATGTAAATACTTTTGACTATCTTGACTTGAGACTGAACTAAGAAAACAAACATTCTAAATTAGTATTTTAAATCATTAATTGATTATTTCCATAAAGTTGGGTTTTGACCTTGCATGCGACTACCTTGAACTATACAAAAAAAATGTAACATGAAAGTTACTAAAAACTCAGCACCACTTATGAAACTCACTTCATACAGCAGAATATTTTCTGAATACTTACATTATAGTATTTTCTGATGTAACGTCTAATATCCAACAGTAATTTGTTGTTCATTTGAACCACAGAGTTGAAAGGAGGCTCTTCACATTCAGTCTTACTGCACCTTTGCAAGCTGTGTTCAATAAATCGCCCCTGAAAACAGAAGTGTAAAAACAGCACGCATCATGACAACAGATGATGGTAGCAGAAGTTATCACAGGAGCCCAGACACAATACATATTTTTTTAGAAATAATACTCTTAAAGGGCCTCTAACATCTAGGCCTTCTTTCTTCCCACCACAGCTGGCATCATCCATATAAACACTTCTCTGACTTACAGTTTTGTCAGCCTCTTCTTATGAAAGGTCTTTTGTAAAACATGCTTTTTCGCCCGCTACAAACTTAATTGTTCCAAAAATGATGTTGAGTAAAAAAAAATTAATCTATGGACAAATCACACTCCTCCATCAGCCCGTAAACAACATGGGTTTGTTGTTTTATCAGGAACACCAAAGTTCTGCCTGAAGCCACTGATCAGAACCAACATTATAGATATCAATTATGAAATTACCAACAGGGCTGTAGAGACAAACCTTGTCAAACAAGAACGACATGATTATATTCTATTTTCTCCAAGTGCAAAGAACAGGTCTAACAGTTTTATACCATCTCATTCCCTTTGCTTTCAAAACCTTCTGAACACCTGACATTAAAACTTCAGAACCCTGAAGTGATGCATGAACAGGCAAAATTAGGTAGGTAGAACTCTGATTAAAATAAAAACAACCTGGTAGGTTGGACAGTGATACAATTTTTAGAAAATTTTCTTTCCAGGTAAGACTTGCTTTTGTGAGCTATCTTGGCTAAACTTCCACCCACATCACTAAATAATTCCAGGTGGAAGAGAGGGGATTTTTTTGTTTGGTTCAGGGGTTTCTTTTGTTCTTTGGTGGTTCGGGGTTTCTTTTTCCTGCGGGGCTTGGGGGTTTTTTTGAGTTTGCATCCACTTCTCTCCAGTTAGCCCATCTGCAAGTTGTCAAGACTACATGCAATTAACTATCTTATTTACAGCTGTAATGAACAAAAGTCAAGGATCCACAAAGTATCACTCCATTTGTGTGTCTCCTCCTCTTACTTGCTTCCAAAGGCTGCTTTATTTTCACTTAAAAAAATGCAAAACATCTGCTGTTTGTCCAAATTAACTTAAAATAATTACTTTTAATTTAGATAAAAGATTTATTTGCTTTCAGTTTCAAGGTTTTTACTCTGAAGCTCACTAATTTGCCAATGACTAATACATAAATAAAATTGCTGTAAATATTTGGCCTTATTTCAAGTCATGATCCAAGGTCAACGATACATTTTTTGGCAGAACTTCTCAACAAGAATGTACCCCTGTGACTTTTTATGTTCAATACACAAAGACAGAGGAAAGATAACAGAAAAACCTTACTGTCAAGAAGGGAGGTGGAATGTAGCAATATAAACACAAGTTACAAAAACATTTTGTTCCAATTAATATGATTTAGGATAAGAAATTGCCATTGCCATATGAAAGATTCATTAAATAGAGAACTGGAAGTTACTAAGGTGTTAAGATAAGGTTCCTTAAAAAGTTACAACAACAATCATTCAGGACTGAGGGCAAACAGATTAATGAAGCCAGATAATCTCACATGTTCTGCTAGATGACACAGATGAAATGCAAAAATGGGAAAAATATTTCAGCACTATCCTATCAGCAAATTTCTGTTCCAAAGCTTTAAATAGGAGGACTCAAAATAATATGGTACCTTCTCCTATATAATCTGAATCCCATCTGAAAAGCCATTCTCTCTACAAGTATTTTTCTCCCTCACCAATTAACAGAAATGAAACAGAAAAAAAACTAACCGAACCATCAAAGACATTGTCATAAATATTTTCTGTTCCGCATTTGAGGCAGCAAAACTTGAATCTTTCACAATCCCTATATTTCTCCTCATCAGTGAGCTGAGCTCGGCCACCAACCAAGGCATCATTTTCCTCATCTTTATGGTAACAGTGATGGACTCTGAATTGGGAGGGATCCAGTCCTATTAATAAGAAACAGAAATTTCAAAAGACTAAGAGGTCAACCATGCAAGTAGACTGATTTTTCATATGCTTGGTGAAGCAGATTCAAAAGAAAGTTACAAAATGTAAATTCAGAAGCTGAAAATATATCCTTAGCAAAACCTCCTCTATAAAACAAAACACATTTTACCATTGTTAACCATGAACAAAGGTTCATGAAACATGAATAGATCTTCTTACTTATCTTCTTACTCAAGATTGCTTTATAAATAAAACAAGCACACTGCATTATCATGGGAGCATGCAACAGAACATTTTGTTTCGGAGGAAATCACTCCTAACGGATGGCTTTATTGTTATTTTCTTCTTAAGTTACATTGAAAATATTTCAATAAAAATGTGCATCGTTATTAAGAAACAGTCTTTAAATCAAAATGGCACCATTAAAACTGAAAACAGAGAATAATAACCCCATTAAAGAAACACGGGTGCACTGCTATTACCAACTCCTTCAAGTCCGTATACAACTGCCAACTCCGATTTCAATGCAGTGGTCGATTTCATTTTGGCTCAGTGGTTAACAGCATGTAGGTTTCAATCTAATGCAGTGGTTAAAATTCAGCAGCAGCATTTAAAACAGCAGCACTGGAGACAAAATGCTTTATTTTTGATTGCCAGAACTCAAGATTTTAAACAAATAAATACACAAAAGAGATCCTAAAAATACTGATTCAACCACAAATAAGTAAATAAGCAAGCAAGCACAAAGTTCACTGCCCTAGGAATAAGACTGCCAAAGTAAACTTAATAAAAATCCACAGGTTTTGTCATCCTTTGTCATGTGCAACCTTTTAAAAAGTCCATGTATCCCATTTACAGTTTTTTTTAACTCTAGCAAACAGTACGTTAGAAAAAAAAAAATCAAATGAGCATGCAGAAAAAAATATCCAGAAAACTATAGCTTACTTTATTATTAAGAAGATCAAAGAGAAGCACTTAAAAATATTTTTAACAGACTAATTAAGCCAAGTAACAGATAACCACGTATTAACCCATATCTTGTGTAAATCTCAATAACAAATGTAATAATTAGTATAGAAAGAGCAAAAAAGATAATGAATAAAAAGTGAAGCTAGATTTTACAGTTCTTCTCAACCTTGCTATACAGTACCAGGAGACTTGAAGACAATGTTTGGGAACAATATTCAGTTAAACTAGATTAATATTATTGCACATATAAACAGTTGTGTTATAGAGGCAGATACACATTGTCTTTACATAAAAGATTTGATATGTGTGATTTTACTATTGTTACTGGGAACTTCTATTTTGCAATCGTAAACCAAATACAAGAACAAGGAAAAATTCCATTGCCAAATAAGTTTATTTGTTTCTTGAGAGAACAGGGGTTTCACTAAAATTTAATCAATCTTCCCAATTTAAATTTTATCAAAAAGAAACAAATGTCAATGCACAAGGGTAACAATTCACCTCCAACAGGTTCATAAACTTCTAATACAGTTCTCTTCTATTGATTAAAAGGAAGAACAAACAAAACAAACATTGCTAATGGCTTATTTTACACTTTAATGCATACGGTATCCCCCCAAAAGAGTTTTGTTTGGGGTTTTGTTTCTTTTTTTTTTCCCCTCAAAGGGTTGGTAATATATTTGCTGTTTTAGAAAACAAAGACTATGTTCTGCAACACACAGATAGCAGACAGGTTTAGAAAGGGGACCTGAGTTTATTAAAATTTTGCAAAAAATCAACTAAGTATGCATTAAGATGTATCTAAGACACTAATGAGGAATACAAACAAAAATTCTCCGTTTACTCTGAGTTCAGAAGTGGAATGAAAAAACACTGTTGCAACTTTCCAACACAGATGCCATTAAAGTTCACCTAGAAATCTATCTTTAGTTGTTTCCCAAAAGGCAAATATAGAACAGAATAGTTCATTAAATAAAAGATAAAAGGAGGTAAATTCTGGTCCTCAGACAACTGCAGTTTTCCAATATTCAGTCAAAACCAGTGACAGCAAATAAGCATCAGGACATTTTGTAATAATTTAACTGAAATAAAATAGTGATTAATTAGAAGAATTTAAATCACACCTATCTGAACTTTCTTAGCTGTTTTGGCTGGAGAAAACAAGTGGAAAAATGCTGTGATGATTCAAGTGTACACTTAATTTTTGGTGTGCAAACAGCCCCAGTGAAATCAAAGGGACTCCAAATCAGGCTTTTAAATAACATGCCTACCTTCATTATCTTGTGGATTTGGGACCTATTTTATCTATTATGTCCTTTCAGGAATAGTTGGTAGGTTCAATTAATCCATTTCAGCACACTAACTGGTATCTTCTCAGACCAGGTCACACTGGTCAAATTATTCTACTTGGTAAACCAAACAGGGACTATCTGATGGGTGGAGGGAAAAAAATTATATCTGGTTTTGGTAATTTTTAAATGAATAGGATGAGACTAACCAGTGAATTTCTCAGAATTCTTTTTTTTTTTCCCATGACATCAAGAAAAATCAAAGTGACTCTGACATGAAAATCTTCAGGGCTATAATTAAATTACCTGCACCATGGGTTAAGCTTTCCAACCTCACCAAAACTGCAAGCTTGCATCTATGGCAGAGGAATGTAACACTAAAAATACAGTCACGAACTTTGTGTGACAAAACTAAATAATAAAAGAAAGTTCCAGGACTTGTTCCTGAATTATTTACTAGACTTATTAAAATATTTACTAACTCGCAAGCAAAAGAGGTCACTTGAAAAAATCTTAAAAAGTCAAATAAATGTTACTAATTGCAGTATTTTAGAAACAACGTTTCTGCAGAGCATTTTTAGGGGGTTTTCCCCGCAGACTCTGTCCCCCAGGGAACAGAGGCAGGCGCGCCCCAGAGCCTCGGCCGCCGGGAAGGCGCTGGGCATGGCGCTGGCCGCTGATCCCCAGGGCTCTTCCCTGGATTTCTTACTTCAGCCGCAGGTCAGCGGGAAGGCACAGAAAGTTTCTCCGCCGGTACCTCCGGCCGGTGGACATTTTGTGAGAGGCAGGGAAACGGCATCCGGTGCTGCCACCTGGAGGCTGCAGCCGCGCATTTCAGTCAGGGCGCCGCGGCCGGACCAGGACCGCGCAGGGGCCGGGCCCGCCCGCCCTCTGAGTCTCATCCTGGGCGGCCAAGGCCTCTGCTCTTCGGAAACGCCCGCTTTTTTTATTTTCCTCAAACAGGGAGAGCTGTAAAGCTACTGTGCCTTCTGCAGAGGGGCCTCAGAAAACCTTCTTGCACAGTCCGGGCAGACACACGGTGCTGCGCTGATACAGGACTATCACAACACGCTTCAGCGAGTCTCAGTTTCTAAGCAGGTCTAGAGCATCTCAAAAAAACCCAGCTAGACCACAAACAGCACAATTCATATACTTTGGGGTTCATTACTGTATTGTCACTGAGTTTCATCATTACTTTAGCCTTTATTTCCATCATGCTCTCACGTCACTGCCTAACGTGAGAAGACAGAACCTGCTGTAATTCCGGCATGCCCCACGGAGAGCACAACTGTCCTGGTTTCTGTCAGAACAGTCAGTCTGGGTGTCTGCTAAATCCTACATTAAAGGCACCTATTAAATATCTCTCTAAAAAAAAAACCAATAACTTTAGGCAGTGGTGGGTTTCCTTACAAGGAGCAGCCAACATGCAGACACTGTGGAAGGAGGAACCAGTACTGGCAAGTACTCTTAATAAAAGGCCTCATCAGGACTCAGTAATGACTCCCTGAAATTAGACAGCCTTCCTAAGAAATGCCCAAACGCCAAGCAACCTGCAGAGCACCAGCATGCTCACGTAAGGCAGTAGTACATGTCTCTTTCAGAAGACCATGACACAGTCTAGGACAGCAGTCCGCAATTTCCATGATTTAGAGAAAATGATGTTATGCAGTAACAGCCACAGAAGTCCCATGGCTAAATAACTCTGCTTCCATAATGTTTAGATACTTTTGACAACACAGAAATAAGATGTGATTTTTCTTTGAGATAAGGAGCAGTATTTATGTATTGACAAAACCCCCATACTTTAAATACGTTAGGAGAATTGTTCTGACAATACAGTTTTTTGTTTAAAACTTATAGGCATCTTCACAGTGATGTAAGTAAGGTCTCCAAGCATTTGAGAAGATCAAATTTATTGAATTATGTTATTGATTAGGTTGCACACTTTACTTAGTTTCAGAAACCCTGACAATCCTCATCTGGTCACTCCTTTTCCTTGAGAACTTCAAGAAAAAGTGAATGCAAGAGTATACCCATGAGGTTCTTTTTTTTAGGAACAATTAATTTCCATCTCCCAAAGGCTAGGCAGACCTCCTACAATGTCCAAAAACAACAATTTTCAGCTTGACTCCATAGTGAAAAAATGTGATATTTAAGGAGTTCTCTGCAATTTTTAGGTATTGTTATTTGCTTTTGTTCTTCAGCATCTAAAATAGCTTTAAGTAACTTGATTTGAGCAGAGACAGAACAAAGAACTTTTCATCATTTTGATATGAGCCAAGCTTCCCGAAGCAGAGCTCAATTTTATCTATTTGGACTAATGGAGTGACATCAATGAAACATTCACCTTATAAAAAGATTCTGTTAAATATGAAACCAAGATTTTTTTTCTATAGCCATTCTCCCTATACACACATACATAATGTAACACAATTAATCAGATCAGACAGAAGACACAGTAAGAATGCAACCAAATTTTGTTCCACAGATATGACACTTAGATATCCTCCAAAACACCAGCTTTCTTCTTCAAAACAGAAAAATATGGGGTTTTTGCAACAAAGTAGGAAAAAACAATAGGAATTTGGATGTGTAACATGATGAAAATAGTGAGTGAAAAAGCCCAACTTACCAGCAAAGAACAGTAAAGAGCTTTCATGTCAACTTGTTTCAGCAAGCTGGGCTTAAGTACCTTGTATACCTAAAACTATTTTCAATTTCTTTGAAACAAAATCACTTCACTATCCCTCCAGTACTGTTATAAAAAAAACCTGTAAGGTAACTTCAGCTTGCAACAAGTCTATGTACAACTCCAATTAAAGTGCTGTATAAAAGACCTAAGTAGAGCAGAAGTTTTGAAAAAGACCTGACTTCACCCCCAAGCTGAATTTAAGCATTCCCACAAAAACAAAGCTGGAGAAAGAGATAACATTTTTGCAGCACAGCAAGGTCAAACTGAACGTATTTCAAACCTAAGACTGTAATAGATACTTACAGGTTTTCAGACTAACAATTGTGGACTATTAATAAACTCTCAGCTACATGATGTTATTATAGACCATAAAAGAAAATTTCATCTTGAATGTACTATAGCACAAAAAGAAGCATAGGCATTTGCAAACAGTAGATGCTATCAAGTGGCATGCAGTTCTTAAGATCTGGGCACTTAATTTAGGTGCCTGAAGGGAGCCAGTCTTTTCTGAAAATTCGACCCCCTTGTGAATAAGGAACAACTCTGAATTTGAGCCTAACTCTACAACACTAACAATCTGTGCCTAATAAAATAGATTAGCTTCAGAAATCCTTCCTTTTATCTAAATGAAGTAGAAGTTTACTGCCTATTTTAAACCGCTTCAAACTAACCAAGAGTGCTTGACCTTTTCAGTCAGGCATACCACATAGTCCACTCTGACATCAAGGGAAAGCTGTATACCATGGTCCTGCCACATTTTTTTTTTCCTTTGTATGGTCAGCCTGCATGCATGAAGTAGGACTGACAACTTCTCAAAGCACCAGAGCTGTTGAGGACACACTGCAACACTGAATGCCTCCAAGAAACACACTTGTAGCCACACTGATATATCTCTGTGATCATGATCCCACAAAAAGCAAAATTCCTGCCTGTCCCCCCGCCCCCCCCTTTTTTTTTTCCTTTTACAGACAACCTGGAAATGGATGGATGGAAAAAGCTGTGTGTTACACAGACTGTCTTGGAGATGATGATCTTTCATTCCTATCGCCCTTCTTGAGAAACAAGACAAGAACTTACTTGCACACATCTGAAGTGCAAACTACAAGCTCACCATGAGCAGAACCCACCATTAGTGGACCCACAGCCAAAAACACCCCCACAGGCACCTGCAGAAAGGAGGGGAGCCAATAATAACAGAAGAATGGAAGCCTGCAACAGCAAGGACCAGCAGGAAGAAAATACTTCCTCCAAAGCCTGAGCTGCCCTTGCATAACCGCTTCACTGCTCTGCAGACTGAAGAGGAAAGACCCATCGAATAAGGAGAGACACTGGAGCTGAGGAAAGCACCCTGATCTGCTCCCCATATAACAACCAGTGCAACTAAGAAAAGGCGACAGGTGATCGTAGTAGGCAACTCCCTTCTGAGAGGTATGGAGGCACCCATTTGCTAACATGACCCACCGTAGAGAGGTGTGCTGCTTATTGGGGGCTCATATCAAGGATATCTCTGAGAGACTGCCAAGCTTGGTACAGCCCACTGACTACTCTCCACTGCTGTTGCTTCATATGGGCACCAGTGACACAGCCAGGAGCAGCCTGAGGAGCATCAAAAAAGGATTACAGAGCCCTGGGAAATGTGATAAATGACTCTGGAACACAGACAGTTTTTTTCATCAATTCTCCTGGTCAAAGGGAAGGGATTTGTAAGAGCCAGTCGAAATTGGCGATTCAACAAATGGTTACAGGACTGGTGCCACAGCCAGGGATTCAGCTACTTGGACCACAGCACTTGCTTTGAGAAACCTGGTCTACAGGGGCTGCTGGGGTCCATCTGTCAGAGAAGAGGAAGAACATCTTCAGTCACAGACCTGCCAAGCTGGTGAAGAGGCCTTTAAACTAAAGTTGCCAGGGGAGGGGAACCTCAATCCATCCCATTCCTACCAGTTTGATGCCAGTGCCAGGAATAGATGCCCAGAGCCTGGAGAAGGATCACAGGTCAGCAGGAAAGCACCTGAAGAGCAGCACAAAGGAATTCCAGCCAGTAAGCCAGTCTCATCAGGGGCCCAACTTAAGTGCCTCTATGCTAACACATGTAGGAGGGCGAATAAACAAAAGGAGTCAGAGACGTTAACAGCTGCAGGGCTATGATCTCATTGGCATCAGGAAGACATGATNTGCTGACCGAGAGCTTATGGGCCAGGATTAATGGGAGGGTCAGGGACTGGGGACATTGTAGTGGGGGTCTGCTACAGACCACCTAACCAGGAAGGTGAAGTGGATGAGGCCCTCTATAGACAGATAGGAGCAGCCTCATGTTCACAAGCCCGGGTCCTCATGGGGGACTTCAACCACCCCGATATCTGTTGGAGAGACAACACAGCAGGGGATAAGCAAGCCAGAAGGTTCCTGGAATGTGTTGATGATAACTTCCTTATCCAAGTGACAGAGGAGCCAACAAGGAGAGGTGCTACGCTGGACCTTGTTCTCACCAACAAGGAAGGGCTGGTGGGGAATGTGAAGCTCAAGGGCAGCCTGGGCTGCAGTAACCATGAAAAGATGGAACTCAAGATCCTTAGGGCAGTAAGGAGGGTGGCACAACAAACTGACTATCCTGGACTAAAGGAGAGCAGACTTTGCCTTCTTCAGGGAACTGCTTGGTAGAGCACCATGGTATAAAGCCTTGGAGGGAGGAAGGGCCCAAGAAACTTGGTTAATATTCAAGGATCACTTCCTCCAAGCTCAGGAGTGATGCAACCCAACAACGAAGAAGTCAGTCAGCCTGCATGGATGAACAAGGAACTCCTGAACAAACTCAAACACCCAAAAGGAAGCCGACAGAGGGTGGAAGCAAGGGCAGGTAGTCTGGGAGGAATACAGAGAAACTGTCCAAGCAGCCAGGGATCAAGGTTAGGAAAGCTAAAGCCCTGATAGAATCAAATCTAGCTAGTAATAAGGGCACCAAGAAGAGCTTCTCTAGGTACATTGGTGATAAAAGGAAGACCAGGGAAAATGTGGGCCCTCTCAAGAAGGAAACAGGAGACCTGGTTACCCAGGATATGGAGAAGGCTGAAGTACTCAATGACTTGTGTCAGTCTTTACCAGCAAGTGCTCAAGCCACACCACCCAAGTCACAGAAGGCAAAGGCAGGGAATGGGAGAATGAAGAACTGCCCACTGCAGAAGATCAGGTACGAGACCACCTAAGGAACCTGAAGGTGCAGGTTCATGGGACTTGATGAAATGCATCCGTGGGTCCTGAGGGAGCTGCCAGATGAAGTTGCTGAGCCACCTTCCATCATATTTGAGAAGTCATGCAAGTCTGGTGAAGCTCCCACTGACTGGAAAAGGGGAAATATAACCTCCATTTTTAAAAAGAAAAATAAGAAAGACCCAGGGAACTACAGGACGCTCAGTCTCACCTCTGCGCCTGGCAAGATCATGGAGCAGATCCTCCTGGAAACTATTCTCAGGTACGTGGAAAATAAGGAGATGACTGGTGACAGCCAACATGGCTTCACTAAGGGCATATCATGCCTGACAAATTTGGTGGCCTTCTGTGACGAGGCTACAGTGTTGGTGGATAAGGGAAGAGCAACTGACATCATCTACCTGGACTTGTGCAAAGCCTTTGACACAGTCCTGCATGACATCTTTGTCTCTTAAATTGCAGAGACATGGATTTGATAGATATACCACTTGGTGGATAAGGAATTGGCTGGATGGTCACACCCAAAGAGTTGCAGTCAATGGCTTGATGTCCAAGTGAAGACCAGTGACAAGTGGTGTTCCACAGGGGTCAGTACTGGGACTGGTGTTATCTAACATCTTTGTTGGCGACATGGACAGTGGGATGGAGTGCAGCCTCAGCACGTTTGCCAATGACACCAAGCTGTGTGGTGTGGTGGACACGCTGGAGGGAAGGGATGCCATCCAGAGGGACCTTGACAGGCTTGAGAGCTGGGCCCATGCAAACCTCATGAAGTTCAACAAGGCCCAAGTGCAAAAGTCCTGCGCGTGGGTCTAGGCAATCCCAAGCACAAATACAGGCTGGGTGGAGAATGGATAGAGAGCAGCCCTGAGGAGAAGGATTTGGGGTGTTGGCTGATGAGAAGCTCAACATGAGCCAACAATGCGCGCTTGAGGCCCAGAAGGCCAACCGTGTGCTGGGCTGCATCAAAAGAAGCGTAAGCAGCAGGTCAAGGGAGGTGATTCTGCCCCTCTCCTCTGCTCTCGTGAGACCCCACCTGGAGTACTGCGTCCAGCTCTGGGGGCCCCAACATAGGAAGAACACACTGCTGGGTGGTTTTAAGTGACAAAATCCTGGATTTCGGCCATCACCTAAACACAAAATGTTAAGGACTAACTCTTCCTTTGAGGGTTCTGAACTTCCTGTAGACATGGGCATAGCACTGAACAGGAGATTATTAAATAGACACAAAGCAACTTTCTAAAAAGATTTTCTTGTGAAAGAGGCCAGTCTTGTTAAGAACTCAGCAGCCAGCAGGATTAACAACTTTTTCCATGTCCTTAAGTAACAGTTTTAAAAATAATGAACTAGATGTGGGATACAAATGACAAAATTTCTGCTTATCAAGGAGATCAATCTCGTCTGTTGGTCAATCACTTTTAGGAAGGAAACAGCACTAGAAGTATTACAAACACGGCATTGTATTTTCACAGAAAAAGACCTGCCAGAACTGTTAACAATTTGTTAACACTTATACTTCTTTCTAGGTAAGAAGCCTACGAAATGGAGATGACAGAAGCAATCAGAGCTGGGCAGAAAAATCTCTAATTCTAATTCCTTTAACATCCCTCTTAACAGGAACAACAACTCCAACAAAAGCAATTCCTTGTTGCTCATTTGAATAAAAACTGGTGATTCTGTAGGTCACTAGCATTAGTCACATTTTTAATAGCACCTTTTTTTATGGCTACTTCATTTCTCCATATGGAGAAGGCAAGACTGTTACTAAGGTTTTATGTTTCTACTATTGCATAGGTCAGTTCTACCAAACAAAAGTCTTCAGTTACACCCTACTAAAAATTTGTATCCTTTCATTATAACTGTGACCGGTTTGTCCCTGGGAAGATGCTACAAGATGCTAGGGTTTCTCCCCAGAAAAATGCTAGTTCTGGATGCACACTCCAGAACTACTTTAGTAACTTGAGAAAACCTCAAAGATATGCAACAGTACTGTAATTTATAAACAGTAATTTCTTGCAACTCTGAACAAGGATTATAAGATCAAGTTCATGTTAATGACCACCTTCTTAAAAATGGTGTTCTGCAGAAGTCATAGAAATACACTTACAATCCAAGCTCCTTTCTATAGACTGTGTAACACAAGCTATTCTGCAGTGTAAAAAGACTGATTTGGGGAAGTATTTCTGTTAAGAAACAAACATTAAAACTTCTCACTTTGTCTCCTGTTATTCTTAAAATAAACTGAATTTAGAATACTTACCTAACCACGTTGCAATAAGAACAGAATCAATTCCCTCTATGGGCTCACATATTCTAGCAACTACTGGATGTATTTGCTGTGACAGGTAGTACTGAGTATCAATAACAAGATTGTCTTGCTTTTGCAACTGTTCTGGAGCATATGCTCGCTGGCTGGCACTGAGATCTGATCCATCCTAAGACAACAAACATGTACAAAACGAAGTGTGAAAAAAGTAAAATCCACATTTAGTCTATACAAAGACTTAGGCTTCATGTATCATGCATTATCTTACCACAAAATTATTACACAATCACCCTCTTTCGGTTGATTTATTATGCATCCAATACAAATCTAGCAGTAGTAAAAAAAAATGCATTGCTGATGCTGGCATCAACTAGCAAGTTCAAGAATGTAATTCCAGCTTGTATTATTGCAGCCTACATGTGCAAATCAGTAAGAGTAGACAGAGTAAACAGTCCCATCTGTCAATTCTGAAATGCACAATGAAAACACATTGTAACTATCAGCCAGTTAAAAATACACTGAGGGCATGCATTTTGGATTCACTATGTACTAAACATTATCATTTTGCACAACAAGCAAATTCTAAGTCCTGGATATCAAAACTATATCTGTTTTGCTAGGAAATTTACATTCTTTTGATTCTATAAAGAAACAAATAAAATGAATGGTCAAAGAATGGACCATTGGCATGTGAATAAATTAGAGGCAATTTAATTAGTATCAATTTGAAAGAGGAAATCCTGAAATATTCAGAAATACTGAAAGAAACATAAGGTGACATCTCAAGCCAAGAGAGAAACACCACTCAGAGTTTAGAGTTTATGTTACATTCTTCTCCAACTTGAAAGAGGAAGATAAGGAGACAATTCAATTTGGGAAGGCAATAATTAAGCAGAAAACAGTATTCATGGAGGAATGAAGGATCAACTCTAAAAAGACGGTACTCTTCTGAAAAAAACAACTCAGTCTGTAGAATCATATTGCCAGTCCACAACTACACTAAAAATTTTATTTTTAATATATGTCAAAAATCTTAGAGCAGAACTTAAATTAGTATTTTAGCAAGCATTCAGTAATAGAAGTAAACCTTAATGGGGATGCAGTGGAGTACCACAGTTTATTTTTTGCTAAGTACAGTCTCTTCTTTGCCTTTTTTACAGCAAAATAAAACTAATGCATTAACATAGGACACCTTCATTTCTTCAGTTAAGAAGAGCTACTGAATTCAATAGGGTCAGCAACCATGGACTGAAAACCCATCAGTAATAAAGACAGACTGCAAGCCATTGGTCCCTCCTACTCCTTTTAGACAACTTAGTATTCAGAACAAAATTAATTTAGGACTATTCAGCTCATCCAGCTGCTTTGCAAAAATAATTACAATGCAATTCCTTCAGCTCCCTTCTTTCAACAAGTATATTCTTTTCTTGTATTGTGCCATTGCTCAGCCATAACCATGGCCCGGCTCTCATAAGTCTTGGCAGCTTCGTCACACCAGGCCAAGAATTCTCAATTAAATAAAAACCAACATCTTTCATTTTTTAATGATGAAGTAGCTGAAATAGTTGTCCACTGTAGAAGTCACATTGCCAAGTCCATCAGTTTGGCATAAGAGATCCATCTAATCCAACTTACACTTTTTTTTTTAGCAAATCCAAAATAGAGTATATATTTGCGAGATAATGATAAGCATAAGGATAAACACCTGAGAACAGAAAGTTTCTCAAATTACCCAGTCTATCCAATAGAAGTACTGCCAGATCCAAGAACTATGAATTGAAAAAACACAGGTTGAGACTGTAAATAACAATGACACTATTCACCCACCACCATCAATTAGCTTTCCAAGAATGACAGGTTCTTC
>VZTO01001985.1:0-24597 GCA_013400615.1 Syrrhaptes paradoxus
TGTTTCAGAGCCTTCTTTGAAGCATCCAGTTTATTTTTGGATGCTGAGGTATCAATTATCACATTTAACATGAGCAGAAGAGACCTGAGCTCTGGTGATTAGAGTGACTGCGAATAATAAAAAATTAACAGTTTATGACCTATGAAAAGAGACTAGTAAAACTTTTCCATGTCTGATAATAATTCTTAATGTATAACCTAAAAAAAGACACAATAATCTCCTTTCAGCACTATGTAAAATGTATGACCAGGACTGTGATGTTTGTATTTCCTGGCCTGTGAGTTCCTGATTGTAGTTCCATGGTTCATTGTTCTCAGTTCAACAGACCATGGGGACATTCCTGGAGTGACTTCAGTGCAAGTTTGGGGAGAGAGATGTGGGTCCAGGTTGAGTCTTCTAAGTTTGAAGCAAAATTTCACTCCATCTGTGTGTCATAAGTTTTCTCTTCTAGGTTTTTAATTTTTCAGATTGTTTTTATTACCCATTTTTCTGAGTACCTTTTACTTCTGTTTAGGGAATACTATTCCTTTCTTCTATTAAAGGGTTTATTTGAGGTTTTTTCTTTATTGCCTTTATTTTCATTCTTCTCCCTCTTTCCTGCCAAGCTCTCTCTACTGCTCTTGATATTGACCACTGTTTACTGTTCTAAATAAAAACACATCAACTGGCAACTACTATGGTAAACTTGCTCCTACTTTCTTTTGACAATTTACAGTGCACTGCTATGGGTAAATCAAGCTTCTTACTAGAATATTTTTCTTTGAAGAACTAAGCAAAACAATAAATTCTAACATAATAAAAGCTCTATTTGCTACTGATTTTACTCAAGAGATTGTGTGTTTCATTTACTCTGTAGAAACTTTTTTGTGTGTTGATGGATTTTTTTTCCCAGAATGAATGCATCTATAAACAAGAAATACCTTAGAAATGCTCCTAGCCTTTTGTCTGAGGATGTAGTTTTATTTAGCTTTAGTTTGCATAGAAGAAAAAATCCCAAAGAAGAAAGATGAGGAAAGATGGTAGATACATAAATAAGGTTATTTAGAGAAAAAGTTTAAATAAAAGAAGAGAATGGAGGACATGACCTACGGGGCACCCACAGGAAACAGAGATATGGAAGGGTTTCTAAAATATATGTCAAAGGATTTATTAGACAGGCAGAAAGAGAGACACAGGTGAGATCAGTCACAGAAGAAAAGACAGAAGATTTCAAACAAAATAAAAGGCAGTGTAAAGGTCAAAGGTGATTAAGATATTTTGGAGAAGTTTGAGATTTTGATAAAGTGTCTCCAAAGATTTTGGCAAAAGTAGTTCCTTTAGGATGCAAGAGAGAAAATGACTATGAATAGATGGGGAAATCCAGGCTGCAGCAGTAAATACTGTATCAATGAGCTTGAAGTAAAAGGGAGGAATGAGACAGGGCAACAAATGAGGAGAAAATTTAAGATAAAGGTGGGATATTTTTCAAAGAGCAAAGAGTGCCCTTTTTGTACTGCAAAGTAAAACATCCAGAAAATAGTGAGAAGTTATGTGGAAAATACAGGCAAGGGAAGAGTGGTGTAGAAAAGTTTCAGAGATGAAGAGAGGTCACAAGAACAAGAGGAAACCTGGGAGAGAACTGGTAGAAAATATTCAGAGCAGCAGCAAGAAAGGAGAACAGAATTTCAGGAAGAAAACAAGGAGGGAAAGAAAGGTGGGAAGAAAGTCATGCTGCATTTCAACAATGTCATCTTGGAAGAAACTGGCAGAGTCCTATATCAGGGAGAGGCAGAGAGAGAGGGAGAGAAGGAGAAAGGGATAGAGTGAGGGACAAGACGAGTCTGAGCCAATGGTGGAAAAAAGCAGATGGGACTATGGAGATTTAAAGTAGTTGGAAAATAGTTATTTAGCTAGACAGATGGTAGAACTGAAGAGAAAGAGCAGGTTTGTGGTGAAAAGAGACTGACTTTACAAGTACTTCAGAAAATATTCCACTGTCTGTGGGAAAGTGTAAAATATGCAGTTTCAAAGACATGAGAAGATGGCAGAGGCTGAACGAAGTGGTGGAGAGCCTGATCAGGAACCAGTGTGAGGGCAGAAGGGAAAATAAGGGAGAAGAGAAAGAAAGAAAACTCAAATGTAAGCTCAAAGCTCAGCAGAGATTGTGAGAGAAGGTTATTCCGTAACAGAAACAAACAGTTCTCANTTCTTCACAAGGTTGATGTTTTTTTCCAGTTAACGCTTCAAGCTTGAGAGAAAGTTCAACATATGAGGGTTGACTGTCTTCATGCTTTCTCTCAGCTCCTTTTTGTAAGCTTTTCTATGTCGTTGTTCTTTCTGTGCAGATATGTGTAACTGAATCCCCCCAAGTTACTTAGCCATGTTTAGCTTTCCTCTCCTCTTTTCAAATTCCTTGGTCAATTAATTAGCTATTCCCAAGGGTCTTGCCATGGCACTCTACTTTGCTTTATTGAACGCACCTCTGAAGAGCACTGTTAAATTTCTCCTGCTCTCTTTTTAAAGTAGAAAGTGACAAGTCTTCCATTATTCTTTGACTTCAACACAGATATTTGGAATATCCACCAGCAGAAATTATCACCAGCTCTTCAGCCATTTTTCCCCAGAGGAAACACAAAGCTGTAACACTGATAAATAGTGCCTTTTTACCTTACCTTTCACCCTGACCTCATGCTGACTTAACAGAATCTTTATAAGGGAAGAAGAGGCAGTCAGTACCATAGGCCAGCATATGTTTTCAAAAATGCAGAGAACAGGTAAATTTTAATTTCTCTGATGTAATTTATTTTCAAAAAGCTTTGTGGCTTCTAATGACAGATTCCATATGCTATAAAACTGAGCACTACAAAATCACTATACATGTAAGATTTGAAACAGATCAAAATTAGGGGAAATCTGAATATTCAAAATAGAATAACCATACTATAAATTACTCACATATAACCTTGCATTTCAACAGTGACCTTGGTCCTAATCAAGAATTTAGGGAAAAAAAACCCGCTCTGTAGAGGTTTTTAAATGCATCCCTCATCAAGTTATCATAATTAAATCATCATTTTCATCAAGCAGTAAAATGTGACCAAATTACCATGCAAAACTATTAATCACAGCACATATACATTTCAACTGCAAACAGTTTAGGGTGCATTTGTAAAAGTCTTCCTAAGATAACCAAGAGCTAAAATTATGTTAATGTTTTCCCATTGTAGGAGGAGCAAAAGGTATTGTAGAAAGTTTATTATTAAAAGTATTAAATCCTCAGGTTGAACTCTGAATGGAGTTACAACATTGACTTGATGAGCCAAACACCTGAGGAATGTCCTTGCTGTCTGCCTGTCCATTGAGTAACAAAGACATGATAGTTAGAAATGTTTCTGGATTTTGCTAGTGTGTTTCTCCCGCTTGCTTGGTTGCATCCAGGATGTTGTTGCTCTGATTCGTGCTCAGATATATGAGCTCACTTTTCAGTGATGCAAAGGTGATATCACACCCAACTGAGAGAAATGGGTGGGACAAAAACTTCTCACTCTCCAAATGCTATGACTACATCTAGACTATAATTTTGCTGGGAGGTCACAGGTGCTGCCTGAAGGTTAGCAGAGACTAACTCTATGGATCTTCAGTGCATTTTTGAGCCAGAGTTAACAGGCTCCAGTTAACTCTGCAGCAGACAGTGCCAAGGCCATCTTGTCTACTCAAAATCAGCCAACCCAACAACACCTCAGAGAGATGGGCTGCAAAAGGAAAACAGTCCCAGTGTTTCCCTAAGAAAGAATACAAACTGGTTTACGTCAACCTCAGACTCAAGTAGACTTCTGAAAGTAAGTGGCATGGGCAGTTAGCAGATTTGTCTCTGAAACTGGCTCTGGGATTATTCTGGGTGGGGGGAGGAATTGACGACCTCTTCTACACCAATAAAGGACCAGGTGAATTCTTATTTGATCAGTGTTGCTTTGCCATAGTCTTGTGCTGCTCGTTAAAGTGATAAAAGTGTGGATTGTATCCTTGTGGACACAACTGCCCGAGAGGACAGGCCAGAGCCCAGTCTAGTGTTTGCACACAGTCCTTGACTGGAGGTGATATTCTGGTAACGCACGGCCTCTTTTAAGCTTCCTGCCACTTAGGAGAGCGACTGCTAGCATGATTTTGTGATTTTTGAAAAGCTTGGGAGAACTGAGGATCAACCCCACTTTGACAATGACAGAAGTTGGTTGTAATTCAGCATTTCAGACTGTCTTGCTAATATGCAATTACTTAAGATACAAGCTATCTTTCTAGCAGCAGAGGTTAGTACAGAGCTAAATTATGGAAATTGTTTCCTTCAAGACGAGTTTTATTTTGCTTGCTTTTTTGTCCTTATTTTTAAATACTACTGCCCACACAAGTAACACAAGGAGCTTAATAAGCAATGAAGTCTGTTGTTGGACTTGATGAAAAAAAGATAATATTGTAGGTTCTGATTAAAAAATATTCCCATTGCTCCTTTTTAGTGGGCAGGTAAAATACAATTTAGACAGCTTTATCTCTATGGTATATGGAACAAGATACTGCTTATATCAATAAAGCTCTGCTGTGTTTATTACTAAGATGCTGATCTGTAAAACATCAGCTCCATTAAATTAGTTAAAAAGGCTGATCAGAAGAACATCCAGCTACGGTTTCTAACATATGGAACTTGGCTGACAGTGACAACCTGGCTAAGGAACATGTCTTCATGAATTATAATATAGTTTGAGTAAATAAAAATAGATTTTAGACCTGAAGAGTTAATTAATTATAATCTCCAGTCATTGGAGAAGGAGGCATTTAGAGAAGTACACACTGACAAGAAATCAAAATCCAAAAAGGAGAGTCAAAAGGAAAAGTCCAGGCCACCTAAAGCTACTGGATATATATTCAAAATGTAATTGTAATTTTAAAAATATGCTAACAGTCTAGCCTTGATTTGTTTCCTGACTTTCATTAAATTGCAATGCATTGCTTTAAGAGATAGCAATATAGAAGACATCACCTGAGGTGAGACAATCTAAATAAATGCTTTCAAATACATCAGTGAGAACCTATGATTACTTCTATCATAACAAATGAATAGGGCAGGGACATGGGCTGCAACAGTGGTCCAGGATTACCACAAATTCTCAGACTGGCTGACAGCGGAAGGAACCTCTGATGAACATCGAGTCCAATTCCACTGCTCAAAACAGGGTCAGCCAAAGCAGGCTGCTCAGGGCTGTGTACCATCAGGTTTTTAATAACTCTAAAGATGTAGACTCCACAACTTCTCTCTGGGCAACCTGTGCCAGCACTTGATCACCCTCACAGTAAAACCACGTTTGCATGTGTTCAGATGGAACCTCCTGTTTCAGTTTGTGTCTGTCACCTCTTGCCCTGTCACCGGGCACCACTGAAAAGAGCCTTGCTCTGTCCTCTTTGTGTCCTCCCTTCAGGAATTTATATACGTTGTAAGATCCCCTAGAGCCTTCTCTTCTCCAGGCTAAAAAGTCCCAGCTCTCTTAGCCTGTTCTCATGTAAGAGATGCTCCAGACTCTTAATACTGTGAATGGCCCTGTGCCGGACTCTACCCAGTAGATCCGTATCTCTCTTACTGGGTAGTCCAAAACTGGACACAGCACTTCAGCTGTGGCCTCACCAGTGCTGAGTAGAAGGGAAGGATCACCTCCCTTGGGCTGCTGGCAACACTTTGCCTAATGCAGCCCAGGACAGCATGAGCCACCTTTGCTGTAAGGGCACATTTTTAATTCATATTTGAACATGGGAAGAGATGGGAACAGAAATCATCTAGGATATATTTGATTTATAAATGTTGATACAATGACAGAAAGAAACAAGTTTTATATAAGTCACAAGGTGTTATTTGGGTCAGAGGACAACTCTTTGTTTTTTTCAAAGTAGAACAGAGCACAAAAAGACAAACAGTAGTATAAAGTAAAGGAAGAAAGGTGTAAAGAGAGGTTGATAGATTTAAAGATAAAATCAAAGTGTGCACTCGAGGTAGAAATGAGCTGAAGAAGAGATTAAATTTGGGTTTATGGATACTAATAAAGACAGACATAAGCTCGTTAATAGAGGATTATTAAAGTCCATCCAGCTATCTGCATACAGATAAATGTGTGATACTGTGAGCCTAACTGGAACTTAGCTACAAGGTAACAATAAAAATATATTAATATCACAGGATATAAATTGGTTTTAGAATGGACAGCCAGTGTAATGATGCTTGGGCAATTAAGACAGAGAAGGAGCATTANTCCCAGCTCTCTTAGCCTGTTCTCATGTAAGAGATGCTCCAGACTCTTAATACTGTGAATGGCCCTGTGCCGGACTCTACCCAGTAGATCCGTATCTCTCTTACTGGGTAGTCCAAAACTGGACACAGCACTTCAGCTGTGGCCTCACCAGTGCTGAGTAGAAGGGAAGGATCACCTCCCTTGGGCTGCTGGCAACACTTCGCCTAATGCAGCCCGGGACACCATGAGCCACCTTTGCTGTAAGGGCACATTTTTAATTCATATTTGAACATGGGAAGAGATGGGAACAGAAATCATCTAGGATATATTTGATTTATAAATGTTGATACAATGACAGAAAGAAACAAGTTTTATATAAGTCACAAGGTGTTATTTGGGTCAGAGGACAACTCTTTGGTTTTGTTTTTTTCAAAGTAGAACAGAGCACAAAAAGACAAACAGTAGTATAAAGTAAAGGAAGAAAGGTGTAAAGAGAGGTTGATAGATTTAAAGATAAAATCAAAGTGTGCACTCGAGGTAGAAATGAGCTGAAGAAGAGATTAAATTTGGGTTTATGGATACTAATAAAGACAGACATAAGCTCGTTAATAGAGGATTATTAAAGTCCATCCAGCTATCTGCATACAGATAAATGTGTGATACTGTGAGCCTAACTGGAACTTAGCTACAAGGTAACAATAAAAATATATTAATATCACAGGATATAAATTGGTTTTAGAATGGACAGCCAGTGTAATGATGCTTGGGCAATTAAGACAGAGAAGGAGCATTACAACTGTGATATATAGGTAATCTCTGTTATATCTCTTGTGTATTCTTCAGCTAAAAATTTTTTAGAAGTGTTGCATCTGAACAGGTCACTATGTAGGCTGTATTCACAGAGTAAAACCATGGACTAGGTAATCACAGGCTTATGGGCCAGATTTTTTAACATCTTAAGACAGAGTGTGATTTATTAAAGTGCTCATCCCTGCTAGGGGACAACTCATGCTATCTTTTATGTTTGCTAATGTCTGTATAGATGGTGGGGGAAATATTATTCCAACAAAATACTTAGCTACAGTTGGACATGCCTCCATAAAACTATATCCTCTGTGTCCAAAATCCCAGAGACTGTAATTTAGACCCACCTTTTCCCTTTTTATTTTTCTATTCATACTCAAGCTCTGGTTTTCCTACTAGTTACCTTTTTCCAGTTGACGTTTCCAGGTGCAGCTATGTGTTACGATTCATAAGAACGAGCATATCAGTAGACATCAGCCAGGGCTATGTCAGTGCATTTAATTTGTTCTCGAAACACCCCGATACAGGAAAGATTCACAAAGAATCCAAAAGAAATCTGGGACATACAGCTAATCCACTAGAATATCCCTCCCCTTGGAAAGGGGGAAATGTAGAATTTAAGAAAACATTTGATGTCAGCCAGTTAACAACAGGCTGCTAACTTCAGCACTAAGGATTTAGGCTACCTGCTTTCCAATGAAGATACTGTGAATAATATTCATGGTGATCTATTCATACATGACATAAGCACACATTTTATTCTCTTTTCCATTCTATTTCAACTACATTCATATGCTCTCTTTCCAGCTCTCTTAAATTGATGTACTTCTTTCACGGTTATTGTGTATCTCCTTGACATTAATAAAAAGAAATTAGATGCTTTCATTGGACTGTGATTCAAGACACTGGATCTTTGAATGCATCTGTGACTTTGCTTGTCTTTTCATAGGAATTTTAAACATCCACCACACACAATACAGTGCAGTTGGTTCATAGCTCTTATGACACTGCTTGGATTCAAAACATGTCACTAACAGAAAAATATCCTTACTGCAAATATTACTTATTAAAACTGTAATTGTGCCAAGAGATTGCAGGCATGAATCAGGACTTCATTGAGCTGTACTTTTCTTAAATACTACAAGAAAGATGGTTCTTTTAGGTTCTTTAAAGGATTCACACTTTAACACATTATTAAGAACTTGCTGGTTTAATCCGGTAAATGAAGACTGGAATACAACTGCTGCCTCTGAATATGTTAGAAGGAGGCAGGAACAAAGGCAGCAAAACAAATTCTGATTTTAAAGATTAAAGAAAAATGGCCTGATATAACCATGAGTTAATGCAGGATGAAACTTCATAGATATTTTTAAACATTAAGATTAAAATATAAGATTCTGGAACATCCTTTATTTAGTTATAGTAGTGTAAACAGCAGTTTTATAATGGAGTTAAGTAAGTTTGCAAAGTTCTCAGGCTGTTAAATGTTATGGAAAATGTTCCTAGGAGACAGTTTGGGTTGAATTTTTCTGGAACAAAAGAGATTTGGGGTATATGAATGCAAGCTGAGCCATACAACTCAGTCTCAGGACCACAGGATGGTCTCTGTTATATTAGCAGTATCATTTGCAAGTCCTCACTCCCTCTTTCTGTTGCCTTTCTTGTCTCCAGACACCATCCTCCTGAGGAGTTCCAAAGTTTTCTTTCTTTCATAAGCACTATTTCTCCCCTCAAGGCTCCTTATACTGCTTTTGCTTTTCCTCCCACTTCCCCACTCCTACCATTTCACTTTCCTGTGCCAGGGACTCTGTGTAGCCTGGCTTGGCCGTGACAGAAGGTCTGTGTATGCCCTTTCTCCTTTCTTCCTTCAACATTTGCTGTTTATGGATGATTAGAGAACAGCTTTGAATCAAAAATATTTTTAATGACACTTGCACAGAATGAGTAGGAACAAACTTCCATTGTCTTCTGCCCCTCTAGGGAATGGGCCAAACGTCCATCCTTCTGAATTAGACCTTTTGTTTGCAGAGCTACCCTGTGGAAACCTGAAACACTATAGAGCCCAGGATAGCGAGACTTAAATAAAACCATATTTGTTCTTAGTTCCTAGATGTTAATACTTTATTTTAAGTTAAGGTAGGTAAGAAGGATTAAGCAGATGTGAATGCCCATGTCCATGAGTTACAAGAAAGCAAAGAATGTAGTGTTCCAAAAACATGATCACCTTTTCACCAATATTTTAAGGATATATTTCTGTCTTTTTTCAGGAATGACAGAGTAAGAGGTATTATCCTGTGGAATGATTTTGTAAAAACAAATAAAGAGAACACACAACCTAAAAAGTAAGGACAGACAAGAAACAAAATTATGTTTTTGTTGCACTGCCATTTATATGATGGAAACATATCTTTGCTGACTCAACATTTTTGCCAAGAAAAAATACATATAATTCCTCCACAATATGCTTCTAGTGGAAGACAGAAGTTTGACAGAAAGTTACAAAGTGGTTTACAACAACTTGATAAAAGACTTTCAGCGTATTATCTGATACTGAAGATTTATTTTCTTGAGTAAAATTATGCTGTCAGTCTGTGTGTTCCACTGGGTACTTGGCTAACCCATTGGTTATTTTAATATATATGTCATAAATCAAAGGCTCAGGTTTGATCAAAAAGAGTGAAAAATCCCAAAGAGTATAACAGAAAGGACTTTTTTTAATCCTAGATGCTTACTTTTTGAATTATGGAAGTTATTTATTAGCAGACTTATAAAGAAAATTTAAACGTATTATCAAAGGCATAATTTGATTTTGGCATCAGTAAACTTACTCATATGGTAAACTGGTATCCAGAACTGAGTCCAGCAGTACTTGAGGAACTTCCGTTTCCATGGAAGAAACTGAGGTTTGAACCTGCCACAGGAGAAGCCGTTTTGCCAAGACCAATACAGACATTCAGAAAGTGATGAAGAAAGCTTTATGTATTGAAGGGAAACCAAAATAAATTAGAAATAAAAATTAAATACAAATAGAAATAGAAAACATAGAAACAGAAATGGAAATATTGCAAAAAATTTCAGGTAAACCCAAAGCGTGCCCCCTTTCCCAAGTGAATAACATATTCTTAAAAGAAAATGGAAATGTTGTCTACAGTAAAAAAATTCCAGAAAAGCTGTCTAAAATAAATGCTACACAACCCGGAGTAAGTGTCTGAACTTATCCTTCTACTTTCAAGGAGTTTGATGCAAAAAGGAAACATTAAATCATAGAATTATAAAATCATAGAATGGTTTGGTTTGGGACTGACCTTAAAGATCATCTAGTTCCAACCCCCCTGATTTGGTCATAGATACCTTCCACTAGATCAGGTTCCTCAAAACCTCATCCAACCTGGACTCGATTTATCACAGACCTTTCATTTTTATCTTGATTAAACTAAATTTAGTTTAATAATATTCAGAATTTTACATCACTGGCAACTCATACACAGCACAGTGAGATTAAGCCACCTTAGTAGTATTTATGATGCTGAACTTATTTGTTGATCAATAAAAAAGGTAGCCTCCACAAACCTACATGCAATTAACTTCTATCCAACCTCCTTGAAATTCCTTCTCAGGCCCATTGACTGCTCAGGCTGCTAGAGCCAAGCAAGACCCGGCAGCCCCACAGTCAGGGGAAGCTCAATTTTCCCTGGGACCTTTGGCAACAACCAGACACAGTGCAGAAGGCAGATGGGCCAACCTGTGGCATTTTAGAGGGCACTAGCTGCCTGAAAGTCTGCATAAAATTCAAACATGGAGATGAAAATAGGTATATTAAGGTAGAGCTAAAATTTTTGTCTGATGATGTTAGCGTGGTGGTTCATATTCTTCCCAAGAAGGAAGGAACAAATAAGATGATTCGTAGTTTAATAAACTCTGAAGACAAAAACAGCTATCAGAGCTATCAAGCTTAACCCTCTGGATGTGTACTGACCACTGCAAGGGGCAGAATGATAAATAGGTTCAAGTATTAGCCCATAGGATGCAGAAGATTAAAATCAACCCTCTTTAAAATTTTGGTTTTCATAATTCCCAATTACTTTGTTCTGATACCTCACAGCACTAAGAGTGCAGAACCAACTAAGGAAAACAGCAGTTAGACTTTTGAGGTTTTTCCAGTTGTGAAATTTTGTTTGTTTCATATTTTCTGTAAAAATGTGGTTAACAGGAAGAAATTTCAGAAGTATTTTTCTGAAGAATGATTCTCCACTTTCCCGTCATCTTCATGTATAATAAGAACTAAAAAATAAAACTAATTGAGAGAGAACAATCCCTGTGTTCCCTGCAAAACTCATCTCATCATATCTCCAATAGAGCATAGTTATTATAATAATAATTGTCTATAGGATAAAGTATATTTTTATCTAACAGACTGAACAAGCTTTCAAACCAAATTTCTGCATTTCCCCCACTTAATACACTTTGTTTCATGCTCTGAGAAGTCCTGGAGCATGCAAATTCAATTACTTTTAGATGAAACTAAACTTCATGAGTGCACGTAACATTTGCCAGTTGCTAATGGGTATGCAGTCGACAGGAGAGCTCTCAAGCTGCTCCAGAAGAAAACTGTCAAAGAGCAGTGTGAACACCAGGGCTTCAGCACCAGTCATTCAATTGTATCCGTCCTCTGCATCACATAACATGCTGACACAGACACGGCTTTAATCAAATCAGTGTTGGGATCAAAGCCCAGGACCTTGAAGGTATTTAAATACTTGTTTTCTAAATCCATAGCTGTTAGATGCCTGAGAATCCCTGAATGTGTAGACATAATCTGACATAAAAGATTAAAGAACACACCTGTTTGTGTATGTACCATCAGTGCAAAGTGTTTAAAACAAACCAGGTGTATTCCTCACTAACAGTACACTGCTCTGTGTAACATTTTTTAGTTTGCTTTTCTTCAGTCTTAAATACTTTGACTATCATTAGCTGTTGAAAAAAAAAAAGTATAATTCTTGTAAATAACTGCTTGGTCTGTTAATTTCAGTTTAATGAGCCTATACTATTACTCAAAACTTGGGTATGCTATTTGATTTGGATCTATTTTTCATTTTGGTGTGACGGCTTTTAAATCAGGTCACTGACCAGAACATTTACCTATTTTCAATAAGAGCAAATGTATCCAAATTATGCTTTGGGGACCACTTCAATGTAGCAGCAGGCTCTAAGACTGCCTTATAAAATCTTGCAGATAACAACATACAATTTTACATGAACAGCCATACCAGTTAAACATAACATGTCAGAGCAGTCTGCAGCCACTTCTCATTGCTCTTCTTTATCATTTGTATTTAACACCAAAAATTCCTGACTGGAAGTTAAAACATCTCAAGAGTTGTGTAACTGAAGAATCAGGGCCAAATTTCTAAAAATTCTTGAAAAAAGGAAGCTGTAACATTGTGCAACTCTGTTTTTTTTCTGTGTTTGCCATTTCAGCTCCTACAAACGGTAGTGACACAAGTTGCTATACTTATAAAAAGTTGGGGCTTTTTTTTTTTTTTTACCTACGTCACACGGCACTAGAGAGAATTCTACATTGATGGATTTTTTAAGATAGAGATTTTTTAATTTGTGGAGATTTCTTTTCATTTTCATTATTATTATTTGCTTATTTTACCTGTTATAAGGCCAGCCAGAAACTCTCTTACTGCTTTATATCCCATGTAACATCTCAAAGGAAAGAAACATTGGAAAGCATATTTAAATAACCTTTAAAACTACATGATATAAACATAAGCTTCCTAGAAGTACTTCTGCAAATCAAAACATCCAGAAATGCTTGTCAAAAATCTAGAGATTTTATGGTAATACAAAAGGCATCTTTGATACCACAATATAAGCAAAGACCTTAGAGTCACACAATGGGAGATTATTCCCTGCTACAACAATGAAAGTGGTATTTAAATTTAGGAGAACTAATCTTAATCAAAAGTTGATTCAGATTAAAAAATATCCCATCTAGAAAGAAAGCTCTCAACAACTACAAACTGATAATGTAATTCAAAAGTTACTACAAACACACTAATTCTGTTGAATAGTTAGAGCTGAAAAAAAAAAACCTTAAGGGCTCGAATTTAAACATTGAACAATAATATATTTTCCAGCATCTCAGGTATCAGACCTTGAATAACAGTATGCCAGAATTTGTTGATAAATATGAGTTAGAAGACAGAAAATGTTTTGCATCTCTTCCCATTTTACTTTGAATAAAATAAATATTGCTGGCATTTAGGCTTTTTTTTTTTAATTTTTCACTCTAGCTTCGTTAGATTTCATGTATTACCTGATCTTCTAACATTAATCCAAGACATATATTGGAAGTTATGTCTAACATTGTGGCCTTCGAACCCAAACTGTGCTCTGATCCAGTGATCCACAGACCTCTGTTTCTCAGTGATGGGAAGGAAGTCTGCTGCATCTCTTCTGCCAGGTTGTTAGACACCCTCCAAATGGGGGGAGGTGGTTTACTGCTGGAACTGAGAACTCCATACCCACATATGTAGGGATGCTGGTTTGTTTTGATGTTCTGGAAATCAGTATGCTGCTTCGTCCCACTACAGTGGATGGTTGGGAGAGGTTTCTTGTGGTTCCCCAAAAAGGAGCACCAGCTAGGTAGAGTCAGACATTGACTTGAGGAACAACATAAAACAACTTTGTCTACTTCAACAACTGCAAAAACATTACAGATCAACTTCCCAGAGTCAAGCACAAAATCACACTCATCACCAAACATCACTTATCCATTAAGCAAGCACCAAATAACTCTCAACCAGAGGTAAAAATCAGACAGAAGACAGAGCATGAAAGAGTTGAAAGGTAAGAAAGAGGGGAGCAGAAAGACAAAAACAGAAAAAGAGACAGACAAACACAGAGACATAGAGAGGCCACCACCCCCTTGTTCTAGCACACATCTTTTCTTCAGGCAGAAGTCTTCATTTCAGGCAGAAACTTCAGGCAGGAACTCCTTGCGGGGGGGTGGAGGGTTGCAGTGGTGGGTTGACAGAGAGTAGGTGGTCGGGTTCACCTTTTATACAGTTTGGTCTGTCCAGAACCACCCCTTGTGAGGGGCAACAGCCCTGTATCCAGGTCACCTTCCAGGTTGACCTTTGGGGGACGGCAACAGCCCTGCATCCAGGTTGCCAGAATGGGGGGGGGGAGGGGGAAGATCCTTTCCAAAATTTAAAAAAAAAAGAAAAAAAGAAAAGAAAAAGAAAATCAGACTGATTCACAGATCTCCTTTGATGAGCTTCAGTTAGTTTCTATTCTATTGCAGTGTGTTTCAGAACAATCTTGAATAGAGTCCTGCAGTGGAGCGGTGGGCTGCAGGCTCTACATTGGCTTGGAGGAAATTTCCACTTCTCTCTCAGACAGCTTTGATAGCAGGGTTAGAATAGAAATGCTGCTGAGCTAGGAACATTCCAGACTATCAAATCTGCAGATGATTCAATTCTTTCTCTTCTCTCCTTATCGAATCAGTGATACAGAAATTATTGATGAAATGGTCTACATCATACTGAGCATAGCAGCTCCATCTGAATTTATGGGTTTTTCTCAAAAAAAAAAAAAATATTTTCAGAGAGTGACAAATGTCAACATTCAGCACCTTGTGATCAGTTTTAATTTATGTATGGTGTAAACATGTGTTCATTTCCTGTCATTACAGTAATCTTTCAGCAATTATAATTAAAATAAATACCTATTTACAGTTACTTTACAGTTGTACCTTAAGCTATTAGTGCTATTTCAGATTCTAAATCTGTGTACCTAACTGTAAACATCACACAGAAATTAAACAGTTTTTAGGGTAGCAAACACTGAAAACACAAACACTACTGTTCTTGCAGTTTGGGACTGGAAGTGAGTACTCTCATGTATTTAATGAGCTGATGAAGGGAGGAGAAAGATTTCAGAAGCAAGGTATTCTCATACAAAAGCAGGTTGTTTACAATCTGGACATTTGCACAGAGTTGTATAATTCTGGTAGATATTTACTGAAGGTTGGAACAAAGTTCAGAAATTGGTTACTAATGGTTATAAATGCATGCCAATAGGAAGCAGAACTTTTAAGGAATAGATAACATTTTGAGAAAACAAACAAAACCTTTTATTCTGGTAAGAAGTACTTGCTTCCTTTTTTTGTTTTTTTTTTTTTTTAAAACAACTTTAAGAACAAAATTCATCCATATTTAATTAAATTCTACAAGACCCTGAAAATAAGATGAAACAGTTTTTCTTTCAGGTTAGGTTAAATTCTTTGTTTTACTTAGAATCAGTTTTAGGTGAATTTATTCATTATTTTGTTGGAGGAATGAAAACAGTAAGCTTTTCCCAACAAACCCTCCATGCTTTATATTCTACCATTTGACCTTGGTGGAAGGAGGGCTGTGAAGCAGTGAGGGGGAGATGCAGATTCCTGCTGGCATATTCCACAGCTTTGCAAAAGTGTTTATCAGTTGCTACAGCTGGACTCACTCACAGGGACAGTCTCAGCTGTGCTCCAAGACTCTAATTCCCTGACTGCCATGGTTCTTGCTTGCTCTCATGATCAGCACAACCGTGTTTATGCTGCAGAAGAGTCAAACTCAGCAATGCCCAACATTAAACTGGCCTTCCAGCACCTTCTCAAGCAGGAACAGATCCATACTCATTAGGCACCATACAAAAAAACATATTCTGTGTCTGTAGATCATACACCAGTGTTTGCTTGCCTTCACATATATGATGCCTAGTCTTCTCATTTACCTGGACCATCAGGCCACAAAAACACGAACCTGAGGTCTTGTCACAAAGAAAGGCACACAGCTGAGAAAAATTAGAAAAATCTCATTAAGCTTCACAGGACTCCCGATAATACACTTTCACTGAAGGAAGTCTTTTCTTCTGCCACTCGCTTCACCCTCATAGTTAGGAGTGGGAAGGGTTCCAGGCACACTGACACCCCAGGCTAAGATCCAGAAAGCCTGACTGATGTTGCAGATTAAATGCCTTCTTTTAGTTCGCTGGGCAAAACAAATGAAACTCTTTGATGTCACAGGTGGAAAAAAATTGTGTGCTGCTAGCCCGTACCATAAGTACACCATATGTATACTTTTGACTTACAGCATCTACCACACGTGACAACATCTGATGCTTCCTAGATGCATTTGTTTTCCCTCCACACAACAGAGGATTTGACAGGTGCTCTGCCTTTTTCTGTCATCTGTACTGTAAATTTAGAGTCGACAAGTCAAAGTCAGACTCTTTTTTTCAGGCCTTCCCCAGCCCTGACCATCAATGCTGGTGCTATGGAGTAAGGAAAGACTGCACAAAAATACTAGCAACCCAGAAAATGAAGCATCACTTCTGTCCCAGGGTCACATTTTGCCTTGTCTTGGGATAGGATGGTCACAATTTTGTGGAAGAGAGGCTGGCACTTTCTCAACCATCTCTCAGCTATGTCCAAGTCACTTCCTGACTCTTCAGCAAATGAGAGTAGAAGTCTGCCGGGTGAGAGCTCTATTCCCAGACCTCAAGCACAGAGGCCATCAGGAGCCAGCTGTAGTACATGCAGGTAGAGCAGCGTGTGTTCAGCTCTGCTTTGTGCTGTGCCTGTCTCTGTATCTTCCACAATGAGCAGCGTGCACCAGTCACTAGGCCAGCAAGGATGCCAGGAACTGCCCAGAAACCTGGCACTCCTGAAACATCGCAAGCCTGCTCTTTTGTCTTTTCTGTGCGGGGAGAGATACCAGCCTTTCTCATGGCAATCTCAGCAGCCTGGTCAGGAACTCCAGGACTACAGCTGTGCTTCTAAAGTAAATGTTGCCAGGGCCACTCAGTCAGGCAACTTCTTTACTATTAAATCATAGAAACATAGAACAGCTCAGGTTGGAAGAGACCTTGAAAGATCATCTGGTTCAACCTTTCTTGGGAAAAGGAGAATAGATGAGGTTATCTAGCAACCTGTACAGTCACATCTTGAAAACTTCCAGTGATGGGGACTCTACCACATCCTTGGGGAGATTGTTTCAGTGATTGATTGTTGTCATTGTAGAAAACTTCTTTCTTATATTGGGATAAAACCTCTCCCGGTGCAACTTGTACCTGTTGTCCCTTTGTCATCTCCAGTTGGCTCCCTGTGAAGAGAGAGGTTATGTCTTCTTTGTAGGCAAGCTTTAGGTACTGGAATACTGTGATTAAGTCCGTGCCTGAGCTTTCTCTTCTCAAGTAAAAAGAGACACAAATCCTTCTGTCTTTCCTTATAGAGAGTTTCTCCAGCCATTTGATCATCTTCATGACACTCCTTTGGACCCTCTCCAGTCTGTACTTATCTTTCTTGAATTGTGGAGACCAAGACTGAACACACTACTCCAGGCATGGTCTGACAAACACCAAGTACACTAGGGTGATCCCTTAGCATTAAAACAAAACGGCCACATGCAAGTTACTTATTAAGTGTAGTCTCTGGCCTGTGTCAACTCTATGGAATGCCCAATTGATTGGGACACTACTAGCTGAGCCAGGCCAAAAGCTGTGCCAGGGAGTATTGCAAAAATTTAGCAGTAAAAGCCATTCAGTTCAAGTGTCTACTTGAATAATAACTATTTAATTTACTAGTATAGACACAGACCACTATTCTAAGTGATGGAATTGTACTGTAGGTTCTAAAGGAAGCCTTCCTGGCTTACCAGCATTTAGGAAAGCTGAGGATCACCTCTCACTGTGAATGCACCTGACATCCCAATGAGTCATGCTGCAAAAAAGGTCCTTCTTCCTCTTCAACACTCACAAATAACACACCAGGCAATGCACCTGGAGGCTGCAGGAACTGGAGGCACAAGAAGGAAAGCACCAAGCCTCAAAAATTCTTATGCAGCTGATTATACCTGCCCTTCTTGCAGTCTTCCTCTTTCTCAACATTTCCACATCCATTCTCTTTACCCTCTGTCCACCAATATTTAGCCTTATCCTTGGGAAGATAAAACTGCTCACTCACATTCCTCTCAGTTTACATTTAGGATAAAGGGAAAAATTGCTGAGGACATCCCTTAATTCTGAATATTTGTAATTTCCCAGTTTTTTTGTAGCTATCAGTTTCTTTTATACAAATATATATATATACACTGTTTGTGATTTATTGTTTCTATGTTGACATTCACTGCAACTCCAATAGCCTTTTTCATGTTAGAAAGCCTGCACTTAGTAAGCAGCACATGTAAGAAGAGTTGTTTGGGAAGTTTCTAGTTCTCATGGGTCCTTTCATCCTTCTTCACAGATGATGAACCCTGATGACACTAACTGAGCTGGATCACTGCAGCTTCTTTGGGGCTGGAGGGAAAAACCCAAGGTGTTTAACAACACTTTCAAGCAATTGATGCTTGTGCTACACAACATGTCAACTGTGATTAAAAGAGTTCCTTTAAGAAAATGCATGAAGGAAAGTCTTATTACAGCTTGGTTTTGTTACATAGCTTATACATACTGAGAGTTTGCAAAGAATATTTCCCCTGAACACTGAAGTTACACCAGGTTAAAGGTGTATATGAATAGAAGAGATGTCCTGGATCAAATCTGTTCTCCCGTTATCACAGATAATGATAACTGTGATAAACTGATAAACTGACCAAGATCTTCATAACTCAGATTCCTCTCATTATTCATAATGGAGCTTCCCAGAACCTCAGTCCTGTGGTGACAAGACTTCTTCTAAATCCCAGCCTAAACATATTTATAGCTCTTTGTCTCTATATCAACATTGTCCAAACACAAGCATTTTTGCTCTTTTACCATCTTCTCCTAAAATATTTTTTCATCCTTCTTACCATTTCAGAATCCTTGAGTCGTCTTTATTGAATGCATTTCACCAGTGTCTTACACTAATAATACTTTATCTTTCCTGAAAAAAAAAATTCACCCAATAATGTCTATGACCACATTTATTTTTTTTCACAGCTACATCACAGTAGTTGCTTCTAGTCATCCTGCTATTAATGAATGAACCTTCTTCTTATTCTGTTTTCAGTGGCATAAAACAGATATAAGCCCTTATTGTTTAGGATTTATCAGGGCTAAGATTAGCTGAAAGGTAGCAAAAGAAAATCTCTTTCATAAGTTCTAATACTGAAACAACATTATGTAGCAGCCTTGGTAGCCAAGGTTGTATGACTTTGTGATTGAAAATTGTTTGCTTATATTTGCATTCAAATTTACCAAATTTCAAACTCTCATAATGGCATTTTCTGCCTCTGCTTTCTGCCTGAGGCATTTTGTATAACAACAATTGTTAAGTACAGTGAGCAAAATGAATACTCTGTTGTCATTGCTTAAACATTTTTTAATACATTTTATACCAGTGGCTTGCAAGGAATCCTTGATACATGACAAGAAAAGTCTTGGAACAATAAAGGGTCAACAGCTCTCTGTAGAAAGCCCATGTCTATGTATAAACTAAGTGGAATTATTTTTAAATCCGGATATTCACAGGTTTCATTGATACCAGATGTGTATCTATAACAAAGGAACTGAAATAAGGAGGAATCCATTAAAAAATTCTCTGCTATTATGTTTATAGGCTAAAACAGGAACCTCATTTCATTCAGCTGAAATGAGCAAGCGAAAGACCAAGAGTGAGGCAAGGAAGTGCTTTGAGTTTATTCTAGAGGAAGGCAAAGACCAGCAATCAGATTTACCTTGCTTAGGGGAGTCTGCTGTTGTGTTGTATTTGGAATTTCCAAATAGCTGGTGATTGTCTATTTGTCTTCCTTTCCATTGAATCGGAATTAGTCTTAGAAAAGGAATATATAGAGACCAGAAACTTTCCTGGTTATGAGAGGTCTTTGTAGACAACAGGGCTTGACCAGCAGACAGTACTTAAGACCAGGACTTTACTAGTACACAAGATGTGCCAAGCAACAACTTTTAAGGGAGACCTGTCTAGGCAAAACAGCTTTCATCCATTCTGCTAAATGACCCTCAACACAAGATAGTTGACTGCAAGTTGTCTAGTGAGAGTGGCCTATGGCCCATGTTAACCCTGAAGCATGCCAAGGAATTGTTTGAGAAAGTGCTAGCTCAGAAACATGCCAGGAGTTGCTCTGGCAGCTCACATGGTGAAGTTTCAGCATGCAGAAGTGTTCCTTGGCATTATTATGTTTACTAGGCAAAGTAGCAAAAAAAGATGTAGTCACAGCATACAACTTCTGTGCCATTCAGCAGGATTCAGCTTTGGTTAGATGGCTATTCTTTTCTACAACATCTGAGAGGAGGATGCAGGACCTCAGAAAGTATCTGACTCTAAGGACCCATGGTCAATACCCAGTGAGATATAAAGCAGAGAAGAGTGCACGTAAGTGTGTCTCCAGAAAGAGCTAAGTTCAACTACAAAGTCAGTAATGTGGATTTCACCCTCAGGTAGGTGAAGTTCCGTGCTTCATTTCTCACTTCTGAAGCTGTGTTTAATGTTACCTAGTCTTCTGGTAAAATCCAGGAATAATCTTCTGATCAGAAAAAAAGAAGCCTCATCATCCAACAAAAATTTCCTGCCTTAAAAAGTCATACTTATTCTTGTGTGTTCTTATTAGCCAGAATATCTTGTCACCGCCTTTGCACAGCAATTCCACGGAAAGTCTGCAATGTAGTTCTACCCAGAAAAGGCCACTTCCTCGTGGTTCCAATGCTGTAATGGGGAACATGGGGAGGAACACACAATCTGAGAAGGGAATTAAATTGGTTTGGAAGGACCTCAAAAGGAAGTGGTAACAGCAGATGTATTTTCTGATGTACCACATACTATTGGTGTGAGTCAGGACACTAAAAATTCAGCCTGAACCATGTTTCTATAGACTCATTTGGAAAAAAAAAAAACTTATTTCTACATCTTCATTGGGTTTACAGATGGGATAGGCGGCTCAATGAAACTGTATCTCTCTGGGATATCATGTAGCATCGCATTCCACTTCTTTTCCACTTTCTTTTGTACATTCTTTTATCACAGTTTGATACCATAACCTTTGGATGGAGAAAGAAAAGAAACAAATGAAAAGATGTTACTCTTTTTTCTTAAGTCTAATTACCAGCCTTACAGATAAATTCACATGCTTTAAAATTCCTTTCCCAAAACAGGTCATCTAAAAGCACAGAGAAGGATAAGAAACAAAATTATTTCCCCTACTTACATATTCTATTTTCTGTGTAGCTTTTATAATGTGCAAACCATTCAAGTGAAATAGTTCCTTGGATCAAACTGAGCTGAAAAAGCATTAGTGACTGCCTAGAGCAACATAAATAAAAGAACAAAGTGATTTTTTTTATTTAGTGTTTGACTTTTGTTCTTGTTTTCCATTGCTGAACCACACTTCTCAACAAAAAAAGACATTGAATGTTTGCAGGTCACTTACATAATTTCACCTGAGGACTGTAAGCTTTAGTTCTCCAAAGTCTACTCCAAACACAGCTGAAAACACAAACAGAAAGATCAACCACTTATAAGTACTGAGAAGTTTCCAATTTTTAATTCTGCTATAAAGGAAATACAAATTTCAGCATATAGAGATAAAGTCAGCACCCTTGTAAATAAGTCTTCAAGACACCCATATCCTCAAATAATCTGCACAAGACTGCAATAATAAGGGAGAAGTAGCATGAGGAGATTCAGGTGCAAGGGTAGTGTTAGTGAGGAGGAAGCAGGCTTTTAGAGAGGAAGGACTTCTCAGCTAACTTTTAGCATTGCCTATACACATACACCACCTATAGTGCTCATGAAATAGATGGATTTACAGATAATTTACAGGTGATTATCTGAAAATATGATAGTGATTATTTGTCAGCACTAGCAAAGCAACAGACCACCTCATCAAGTTTGATTTTCATTTTCATCATTGTAACCTCTGGTATGCCCTAGACCTGTGTAAACAGCCATTCTAGTAAGTATTGTAATTCTTATTTGAATGAAGTGAAAAAGTAATAATTCCACATATTGCAAAGCAAAGTTAGTGATCTCCTTGTCCTGTTGTGTTGCATGCATATTTGTTTATCGGCATGAAGCAGCTTCTTATCTCTTTTCCAAGCCCAAGGCAGACAAAGTTAACATTTAATTAGAAACCTCAGTTTCTAAACTTATTGACATGGTTGCCTTACAGTGATCTCCCTGCTCACTGACATACATCCAGACAGCACAACTTTGTAAACATCTGTATCTACTGATGTGGGAGAAGTTGGTATTAATATCACTGATTGCCTGTTCTTATGCAAACTCTTTATTTCAGTGTAATTTGAAGAACCATTGAGCAGACTGGGTTGATGGTTTAACCTGATAAACTAGCCAAAAGTGTTTTAGTTCTGTGAATACGTATGCAAATGGATGATGATGACTGTAATGGAAATCTTGCCCACATAAACATTGTCCTTTAATGGCGAAGGGGAAAAATGAGCTAATCAGAATTTCTATTTGGATATTGTGATTCACAGCCTTTTTAAAGGAATGGGCCTCGTTGCACTTTTATGTACTCCTTTGATTAACCTTGCATCACTTCATAGAATTTGAAGCTTCAGGGATCTCCAGATCATCTAGTGTGATATGTGTGATATCCTGGATGTCACAGACCATTTATTTTCACCCAGGAACCCCTTTATAAATACCAAAAAAAAAAAAACAACAAACAAACCCCAAAACCAAAAAAAACACAACAAACTGCCTTATGTTAAAGCATTTCACTCTGCAGAATCTGGGACTTGATAGCAGAAGCAGAGAAGCAGGGAAGCTCAGGGTACAGCAGCACTTAAGAGCCCCAAAATAGCAGAGTACTAAACAGAGGATATACACCTCAATAATTCTGCAGGTGCTTTCCGCTTCAGGTTGCCAAGGAGAAAAAAAGGAGGAATTCTGCAGCTCTGTCAGTCTCAATGGTAAGAATATTTCTTTCCAAATTCAGCACGGACAGTCGCTCAAGATGTATTTTTCTGAACACAAATAATTGTTTGTTCCCCAGACAGGTGACGCAGTCCACCTCAGGGCACTGCCTTACACTGCCTTGGTCACCTCTGAGGTGAGAGAGAGGAAAACAAAATAAAATATATAAACAAAATATCTGCTTGATTGGACCTAGAGGAAAACTTTCCTTCAAACCCTGCAGAAAATATTAGAAATGGTATTTTCTAATCCAGTTTGTCCTAATGCTGAGCTACAATTCTTTGGGCAATGAATGGTCTGAGAAGGTGAATTAAAGATTTTATCTTTTTGGGGTTTTTTTGGTTGGTTGGTTGGGGTTTTTTACTATCCAAACTTGTTTATATTTCTCTGAACTATGGTGAGTTTATCACCTCTCCAGTGTTTAATTACGTGCACTGCAGGTAAAATTCATTTTACCTTAAGGCTGATTTTGTCTAGCATTAACATTAACTTCCAGACATTGAATCCTGTTTTGACTTTTTCTAGGAAAGTTAGAAAATTTCTACCCATCAGATTCACTTATGTGTGAGACAATCTTTCAGCCTACTTTTCAATAAGCTCAATAGGTTGAGCACCTTAAGTCTTGCATTGTTTTGCAATTCATAGATAACTTTGAGTGTCTTCCTTCAAGCTGTCTTCATACATCCCCCTAGAATTACAGAAGCAGATGCAGTGGATTATCATTTCAACCTTGACAGTGGTGCAGCCAGAGGCAAGCTCATGACCCTATTTCTACTCTTTACCTATACAAGGATCACACTAGCTCTTCTTGCCCCCAGCATTACACTGTGGAAGACACAGGGAGCTGGCTATTCCTGGTATCTTGAAGACCTGTTTTCCAAGATTTACATTCTCCTGCAGATTATCTTATTTTTTAACCTAAACTAACTTATTTTTCAGCATTAAAGTGCATTTTGTTTGCATCTGACCACTTACCTTGGCAATTTATATCCCTATATGAGAATATGCAGTCATCATTGCTTATTCTTCCATCAATAGTAATGTCATGGCTGGATTTGCCTGGTACGTTGCTTCACCATCGTCAAGAACATTGCTTTATAAATAAATACTGACATGTTAGTCCAAGGACAGACTTCTGTTATTTCCAACAAGTAACAAGTAAATTTAGAGATTTGCAGTACACAAACCTTTAATTTGTCTGATTGAGTTCCTGTCATTTCTGGTTTTTAATTAGGATGACATTGGATACTATATTATACCACACTCTGCCAATATAAATATACATAATTCATCCAAAAGTAGTTCTTACTATGTGGTTATAACTATATTTTAAAACACTAAAATTCTTCACTAAGTTTTAATTCCTAATCATTTTTTTCTGAGGATCAATGTCCAGAAACTGATCAACTTTAATTTTTTTAACTCTAAAAATCACAGTCACAGCCATCCATTTCTTTCAAAGTTCCAATATTAATCAAATTAATATTTTAATTAATTTTCTAAAGAAATCTCCTTAAATAATTCCTTTAATATTATCACATGCAATATCTATCCCCGTTGCTGTTGTTAAAAACATTTAACTTTTATTCTACTGATTATGAGATGCTTCTTTTTAACTCA
>VZTO01001986.1:3598-21064 GCA_013400615.1 Syrrhaptes paradoxus
GACAGGTTGTTAACCTGGCACAAGACGGGGTGTCATCTCCTGCTGGACCAAGGTGTTCAACTCCAGCTGGGAGCTTTCTCAAAATGACCTGTTTCGCACAAATACGAGTTTCGTAATGGTGTTTTATGGTGGCACCAGGGCTGTGCCTGCGGGTGGCTCATTGCCAGCTCTTGCTGAAACTTGTCCCAGTGGCAGCCGCTCACTTGTGTTATGGTGGCTGTGGGGCTGACCTGCCTGCAATCTGCCGTTTGGGGTGTGAAGCCATGCCGTGAAGTGTCTGATTAAAATACGTGGGTCTNTAAGGATTCACAGAAGTTAATACATTTTTAATATGTTTTAGCTTTGTATTTGTTGCTTAAAAGGATAATACAGGCACAGATCTCTCATGCCTTCTGCTTTCGGAGAATCAGCGATGAATACTGGAGGCACTGTATGCACTTGCAGAGTCCTTGCATATATTTTTTGATGGAGATGAAGCGCTCTGAAAAATGCCGAATACCACCATGGAAGTGGTAACAACCGTCCCCATCACAACGTTGCTTTTAGCGTCTGCCTTGGGTCTGCTGGTCATGGGAAGATGCAGCTTCTGAGGCAGATGCGGGTACAGCGTGGGTGGGCTGGGGCAGGAGTAGGGCTGTCTGGTGGAGCCAGGGTAAGGCAGATGTGAAACTGGAAAATGAGCCAACACACCCTGACAATCAGCAATGCCATGCCTGAGGAGGAGGTTTAGAGGAATGCAAGGGGAACCATGCATCCTTCTGACCATTTAACTTTGTTCTCACATCCTCACCCCTCCAGTGGTATTTGTGGGAAAGGTCTGGATACGGGGACCCCCTTTTTCTTCTTCTCCCAGAAATTAGTGGTACTGAACTTAGTCAGGAGAGACTTCTGATTTTGGTTTTTTTATTATTACTTTTTTTTTTTTTCTGCAAGGCAATTGCCTTCTGTTTTGAAAATGCCTTTCACCCGTGGACAGGCCGCAGTGGCACTGTTGCCTTGTCTCAGCAACACCAGCCGGCTGCTCTGGGGCGTGCTAAATCCCCGACAGGTTGTTAACCTGGCACAAGACGGGGTGTCATCTCCTGCTGGACCAAGGTGTTCAACTCCAGCTGGGAGCTTTCTCAAAATGACCTGTTTTGCACATATACGGGTTTCGTAATGGTGTTTTATGGTGGCACCAGGGCGGTGCCTGCGGGTGGCTCATTGCCAGCTCTTGCTGAAACTTGTCCCAATGGCAGCCGCTCACTTGTGTTGGGGTATAAAGCCATGCCATGAACTGTCTGATTAAAATACGTGGGTCTGGATGACTCTAACAAATTTTGACAATAGCAGAATTACTGGCAATAGTGAAAGGACCTTGAAAACCAAGAAGTGGCTCTGCAAGGTTGTCACAGTGTATAACGTTGGGATGGGACACCGAGCTGCCACTTTTATTTATGACCCTTATTTTTAAGAATTTCTCTCCAACTGTTGCTGTAGTCTGTGAATTGAAATAAGGTCTTATCTCCTCCCAAATATTCATGAAATTAGGCAATGCCATGGCCAGCACCCCAGTCCACGTGGAGCTGGATGGGGTTGTTGGCTGTAGTAGGTCAGGAGGCTGGTATTGCCAAGCTTCCTTTCAGTTTGTGATTTTTTATTTTTTTTTATCTGTGTGTGGTCTGGCAAATAATTTGCCTGTGCAGTCAGAGGTTAGAGTGAACATCTTTCAGAGATCAAGGTAAATATTTTAAAAATATGAAAATACCCCCCTGCTGTCCCGTGACAGGGGGGTTGGAACCAGGTGATCTTTACGGTCCCTTCCAAACCATTCTATGATTTTATGAAAATCAAAGGCTTGATTTAGTGAAAAGTCTAATGGACATTTAGTTGTGCTCTAGAGTAGTTCACTGGGCTTCAAATGGGAATTTGAAACACTCAGAATGAAGTAGAAAAATAAAGTAGCTCCTGATTTTCCTGTATATGTAGAGGAGAGAGCAAAGCTTTCAGAGGAAGTGCAAGGTTGGGAAGGGAAAGCAGTTGTTTCCTTCTTTCTCCCACTTTCCTCTTCACTTCCCCAGCCCTCCCCCATTGCTGGGAGGATCTCAAAATGCTGCAGAGGTTTTGGCTCAGGACTTATTTTGTAGTGAGATGTGGATCAGGACACTGGTTGGAGGATACGACTTGGTGAATTTTTTCTGATGTTGGCGTTAAATACAGAGCTAGAGGCAGCATCCCTGGCGCCTGCCCTGAAGAGACAGTTACGCTTTGTGTTGCCTCGGGAAACCGCAGTTTCATTGATGTAAAATAGTGTCTCTGCTTTATTCTCCTTTAAGAATAGGGTAAATAATTTGGCCTTCCCTGTTTCAGAGAGTTAGTGAAACAGGCCTCCCCTGTTCCTGAGTTGCTCAGAAAATTGCCATCCTTTAGCCTGAAAACGTGTGTTTTTAGGGTGCATGAAGCCACGTGTACACTGTTTGCCTGCAAATGAAGCTAAACGTTTTTTTCAAATGACCATCGGGTTGGCCTCCTCACTCTTCTTTCAAATGCTTGCAGCAAATAACCAGGAAAGCTAAATGCAAAGTGACTCCTCATGGGAGAGGTAGGACAGCTCAGGAAATAGATGGTAATACAGGATAAACATGTTGTTTTAGTGATGCCTTGGTACAGCATCACACTGTGGCCAGATGGACAGGAGAAGAGAAACCTCGCCACCTCTAAGTGTTCGGACCATTTTGCAAAATACTTTTAATCTCTTTTTTTTTTTTTCCTTTTCCATCCTCCGCTGACTGCCTGACAGCAGTGGCAGAATACCTCCTGCTTCTCCTGTGTTACATCCTGGAAGCAGCTGCTGAAAGAGCTTCTAGAGAATAAAATTGAGGGGTAATAGAGGATAGAGAACAGCATGGCCATGCTTTATATGTTATCCGTAATACCCAACAGAGCTCCTTGAATAGAAGAGATTTCTTCTCTGCTTACTTGTGTTTGTGGGGCACAAACCTACAAGTAAAAAAAAAAAAAAAAAAAGAAAAAAAAAGAAAGGATAAGTGAATATGAATGAAATCTGTCATTAATTATCACCAGAGCAGACTCTGGGAGAATTGGGTTACATTTTCAGTGGATTTAAATGTAACTTTGCTTATGCAATCCTGTTAAACATTGTTGCACTGTGTCACTGGGAAAGCTCATTATATTTGCTATATAAAGATTACAACTTTGGAGGGGGGATTAAAGTTTTAGCAGCGGTTACCGTCTTTCTTGTGGTAGCAACAGCAAACTGTTAAATGTGGAAAAGAGGAGGGAGGCTGTGGGTAAGCCAGATTTTCTGTCTGCCTGGAAACACAACCTTTAATGCTGTTAGGCTAAACCAGAGGAAACTCTTGAGCTTTTTTTTTTCAGGAAGCAAAATTCTTCAGAAAGGTGACATGTTCAAACAGTGGGAAATTTTTTTTTTTCTGAATGTGAGCCTTTTACATCGTCTGTACAGATGAATATATATGTGTGTGTGTATAATAAGAAAAAAATAATTGCTAAATGAAGCATTGACTTCAGGCAAATCAAAATTCTCTGTACCCCACAAAATCTGAGATTTTTTGATGGTGCTAAGAATAGTGGCTAAAATGAAAATAGGAATATTTTTTTTGGTAACTGAGTCAAAACCCTGCACCCAGCAACTAGCAGTGCCTCTGCCCCTGTTTCTGTTTGTTGGAGCTGCTTGGCATTTTCAGCCTGAAAATTTTGCCCTTGGAGCCATGTTGTGTGTCAATTTTGCTGTTATGAACCTAAGCAGGTCCCTTTGACCTGCTCATTTCTGTTAGCAAAAGTCTGAGCTCAGCGTAAGGGAAAGCAGGGTCTGCCCTTGCTCGCAGCGTTGGTGCAGGAGGGTATGGCCGAGGGGGCTGATGTGCAGACACTGTTCTGCAATGTCTTTTTTTCACACCAAGCAGTCCTTGCTTCAACAAGTCATTTGCTGACCTCAGTTAAAGCCATGTCTTCAGACTGATAGCTCTAATTGGACACAAGGCACCTGGTGTATCAGTGATTAAAAATAAGAAACGTTATGACTAGCTACTGTACAACTGTCTTGAAACCACTGTATAATGATGGTACATTTGCCATCAGATTAGGTCATGAAGCAGCTTTACTGCAGCTTGAAAAATTAGGATCAAAAATAGTCCTCTGATTAAAACTTGAGCTTTTGAAAGCTCTTCAGAGAAGATGTGCAAATGCAGATGTATGGGAGAAATTAAGCAGTCTGGGTATGCACAGTTCTTGAATTTAAAGAGAATAATTGATTGAACCACTGTGCTAGCTCATTTCTCAACAGCCTCCCTGTCTTAACAAAATTAAATGAAACATCAGAATGATCTGGGAATAAGTTGCCTAAAATACAATCCATAATTGATCAATGTATTAGCATAGTGAATTTAGTAGTTTCTGTGGACATGCAATTCTGCATGTACCAATGTCAGCCTGCAATAGCAGTTCTCCTAGTTTAGATTTATTAATTTCTCCCACATAAAGAAGTATTTCTTACACTTTATCACACATTTATCAGCAGTAAAATAGTCTCTCTTTGAAACAACATTTTCTTTCTGATATCATCAGGAATTGGGCTCCTCCTCCCCTGCCCTTTGCTGCAGCAGCGTGATTCCATCAACCTTGGGGCATCCTGTGGGTCCCTTATGTCCGGCCAGGCAGTTTTTAAACACTCTGAAAAAAATAAGAACATTTGGAGCGATAAAGAAAAATTACCAGGTTATAATTTTTCTACTGTTGTGTTGCTTGCTTTCCTTTGCATCAAGCAGAAAGGAATCGACTGTGCTGGAGTTGTGCTATTGGGTACCTAAAGGCTGAATCTGGTCAGTAATGCCCACAAACCTATTGTGTGCCTGTATCTGTCGAGCTTGAAAGAGTCCAGCCTAAACCTGTTTCCTGTGACTGTTTTAGATGCCCGCTAACTGGTTAAGTTGAAGGTAAGACCTGTATCTGTGATGGAAAAGGCTTGGGGACAGGCGGGAGTTGCAGGAGCACCCGCCAGGGAGGCAGGAACAGGAAGTCTGTTGCTGTGATTTGAGAATTGTTCTGGGCTGATCCCATTGAGGACAGCACGTCTTCTGCACCGTTACAAAACCTGATCACTAATCAGGTTTTTTCACTTGTATATCTGTTAGCGGGATCAGTCCCCTTACTTGGCCACCTGCAGGAGCCCTTCTGCTGGCGTGGTGCAGGGGGTGGGAGGATGACTGAAGCAGCACCGTGCCTTTTGGTCACAGCATAAGTTTGTTAGAGTAAATGAGGCTGGCTTAAACCAATCATGAAGCTGTGGTTTGCAGGAGGTCTACACAGGGGCTGACCTTTACTTAATTTAATCTTAGTTTGGTGCCAGGATGTTCTGTAGGTCTCTGCAGGGTAACAGTTGTCCATGAGGACAGTTTCTCTGAACGTCAAGCCTCCAGTTGTGAGCTATTCTACATGTAAGGTATGAGTTTAAGTCTTCACTGTGTTCACATTCTAAAACCTCATATCCATCGTAGACAAAATTCAGTGTAGTGTGGGTTGACATCTGTTTGACTGATGTCTGTTTACACCTGGCCCAAGCCGATTTTTGTGTATTAAAAGTGATGCTGTGTTGCAGTAGGTGTTGCCTGTTGTCTGTGGCACAGATGTGGTTTATGGTACCAATAAAGGGTCGTCATGATCATGCTGAATCCAGCCTCTGCGGCAGCTCTGTTAGCCTGGACACCTGCAAGGCATTTTCTCAGTCTTGGGGAGGTATGAGGAGGAGAAAATTACAGGAGAACATGAAATGAGCTAACGAGACAAACAAGCAGTGTGAAATAGGATGTACTCCAGGCTCAAACATGACATACCCCAAGCTTGGAGGTTAGCATGAGCCTTGTGCCTGTTCAGAAAATTGCCATGGGCTCGGCTGCAAAGCAACAGAAATGCTCCTGGCAATGAGCACAATCCCGGCTAGCCCGGGCGGTCAAATTCCCTTGCCTGTTTATCCGTGTTCCCAAGCTGAAAGGCTGATAGAAAGTGCTTCCTGATCAGCATGATAAATGGAATTTTGCATGATAATTATGTTTACAGCAGGACAGATGTACTAATAATACATCCCCTAAGGACTTAAAACGAGCTATAAAAGAACCAAATCTCTGCTGAAAATGCTGGCAGCAGTAGTATTAATTGTGTAAGTTACAGCTGATAATTGTCTTGTTTCATTTGAATGAGGCAGTCAGCTATTAATGGCTTGTGCTCTGTAGTACCGAAACAGCAGACTGCGCAAAATTTGTCAGCCTCAATAATATAGTTATATATTATCAGTGCATCCTAATGGACATACTGTAGTGGCTAGGGAAGGGAAGAAGTGTTACAGTTAATTTCTAATGCTGTTTCATCTTTTATATCAAAATACTTGCTCGTGTGCCTTCAGGAAGAGAACTTATTTTTCTTATCTACAAATTGTTTGATGTAAGACAATGCCTGTAGTAAAAAAACAGTCTCTCTTCGTGGTTATTGAGGATTGAAATAGAGAATGACTAATTAGCTGTCTTGTTCCACTTATCTCTTCCACACTGGTGATAGCAACCTGGTCTAGTGGAGGGTGTCCCTGCCCATGGCAGGGGGGTTGGAACTTTATGATCTTTAAGGTCCCTTCCAACCCAAACCATTCTATGATTCTGTGATTCTATGATATGAATAAAAATCTTACCTGTGTTTTTATATTTGTGTAGATCCCACTATTGTGCAGATATGTTACAGAGCATGCACAAGTGCGCACATGCATAGATATACGTATACATATTTAGAATATAAATGTGACCTAAAACCCTGCTAGAATAAGTTATCAAGCCTAGTTTTTAAAATAGCAGTAAAATAATGTCCCAAATCTGTGATCATACGAGGTATTGTGCCAGGTTTACAGTTAAATAAAGATCTTGTAGGTAACTAAACAAATTTTAAACCCCGCTTGTCCAAACTGAATTAGTTTTTGAGACATCTTAATTCATTTGCATTCCCAAAGCGTGTTTCATTTCATCTGCAGTAAGTTGAGCTGCAGGTAGTATCCCAGAGGAGTGTGCTTCTAGCAGTCCTAACCCACATCCTTGCTCTGGCTGATTAATCTGTAAATCCTTCAAAATTTCTCTCCCATGCTATTACATCAAAGCATCCTTGAGTCAAACATGTGAGCAGAATCCTGAAATGTGCTTCCTTAGCATGAGAGAGACTCTTTGTTTCATTAGGCAATACTTTGGGGTTTTTTATGGGGAAACAAGCAGTTGACTTTCTAAAGAGTGCAAGATGTGTTTGTTGGTTAGCAGAAGAGAGCTGATGGGCTGGAAAAACTGCCTGGAGATGCTCTGTAAAAATTGTCCTTGGTTCCTTGTAACCTTTCATCAACTTAATTCATTGCTAATGAGCTGCAAGTTCATTGCAATTCATTGCAGAGCTTTAAAATTGCCACCGAGTCAGATGACAAAGTGCCTTGTTTTATGTTACCAAGAAAAATGCTCGGATGGATGCAGTAGTGCAGCTCTGAAAGAAGTCTTGGCCACTTTGGCTGTAAGGGTGCCAGTGGAAGTGAGGTGATTTTGAGAAGATTAAGGAGACCAGAAAACCAGAAAATCTTTGTTAGCTTACATCTGCATAGGTTTTATCCTTATGCCTGCTTACCTTGGGGAAATGGTGAAGTGATTGATTTGTTCCAGGCAGATAGGCAAAGCCTTACATATCAAATATATCTGTTTCTGCATTGGCTCAGAGTGTTTTCTTCCAAAACTGTCTAAACAAATGAAACACCAACAAGAAAAAAATACCCCCCCACCCCCAAACAAAAAAAAAGCCTCAGCTAAGAAGAGCTAAATAATTTTTGGCATCTACAGTCATGGCATTTGCCATCCAAAGGTCTGTTACTCTGCCTAAGGTTGTCCTTAGCATAGCTACAGTTGTAACCACAACACTACTCCTGCCAGACCCTGGAGATCATTCAGAGTAAGTCAGGGTATGGCACCTCAGCTTTGAGAGGACAACCCCACTGCAGCGGCTCAGGTTCCCATACCAGGGTTTTTTCAAGTCTCGTGCTGTGATTTTCTCCTGTGCTTCCCAGGCATTTGGAGACGGGCACCTCCAGCAGCCAGCTTTGGCTGATGGGAAGATTTGGAAACGTTGAGTGATGTCTTACACCCTTCTAGATGCTTTGTTGGTAAAGCTTGTGGTGATCTCTTTTGAGAAGGGAGAGGTCTATTGTCACATGTGGGATAGTGGAAGCCACCCCTGCCTCTGCTGAGCCTCGGAAGTGGAGGAGGGAGATGTGCTAGCAAACTGCCCCTCCTGGGACTTTACTGTCATTTTTAGACTTGCCCCCACCTCCTATGTGTATAGGCCACCATCTGGAGTAATGTACAGCATATATAAACTTACCCAGTAGCTGCTTTCCATGGGCAGCTTAATGTTTGTGTTGTTTGTGATGGGGATGTGGGTAACTCAGATCTTCCAGACTTCTCATAAGGTTAGGGTGTGAACCCGTTCTCAGTCATCTCTGCCAGAAAATGGGCTGCAACTCTTATTATTAATGACTGCTTTATCTGTTTGTTTTCTTATATACACTGTAGATTAGGTGAGGTCAAGGGCTTAAGAGACATGTGAAGTGGGTCACTGTGACATTAGGGGTAGATCAGCCAACCTCTTCCCTCTTTCCTTGTGTGATATGAATGCAACAAACCCTTTGGGTGTGCTGGGGAGAGACTGAACATGTCAGGAATCCTCACTGGAGTTCCTTGATACAGTGGTCAGTGTGCTTTAAGAGGGCTGCCTACTCTTGCATCTGTCTGAGCTGCTGCCTCTGGTTCTTGTGGCATGGCATGGCTGTACGTGGAGACCGTGAACACAGCACTGACATGGGTGAACCAAGGCAGAGGAGTTCCTCAAATATGTGAATGGGAAGTGTGGGTCTTGTGCTCCCATCTAATAATACTGGTCTTAAAGCAGCCGTCTAAATTGCACTTTAGCAGCCAGATTTTTCACTGTGATGTGCTTTTTATTCCTCTGATAATATGAAATATCAGTAGACCCAGTCTAGCAGAGTGCCCTGGTAGCTTTCCTCACTGTTGATGTGTTGATACATTGGGAAGAGAATAATTGGAAGGGACCTGTAGCGATAATCTAGTCCAACTGCCTGGCAAACTCACGGCTGACCAAAAAGTTAAGGCATATTATTGAGGACATTATCCACATTTCATGGAGGTTTTTTTCCCCAGAAAACTTATTGAAAACTGGTATCTTAGTACTGGGTGTTTCCTGATCAGCCAAATACTTGGCACCCAGAAAAATTCAGTCCTCTAATAATGAAGTAATTTACTAAGTAGGAGACTGCTCAGATTACCAGAATAAGCATTATTTCTGTACATCTGATAACCCACCACTTTGGCAGTAAGTGGGGAATATAAGAGTATAAAAGGCCATAAATTTGGTACCCTTTCAGGTCTTCACATCCAGCTGTTTCTGGGGTGGCAGAGCAGCGCGTGTTTGCTGAGTAAGTGAGTGGGGACGGTGCCTTTGGAAGAGGCGCTTTGCAGTAGAGTAGGGGAGATGCTTTCTGAGCCTCTGGCCTCTGCCAGTGTATGCTCCTGGGGAAGTATTGATCCTGGGAAAGGCAGTTTCCCAGCCTGCAGATGTAGGCTGCATTTGCCAAATCAATGAAGAGTTCATTAGGGTGGCTGCTGGGTACTCTGTTGTGAAAACCGGCAGGGGAGCCTTCTTGGCAAGCATCTCATTAAATATTGGACGCGACTGTGCCACCATACCTTAACAGTGAGCAAATAATATGGCCATACAACCAAATGTCACCAGTGTTATGAAGATCTCCATAATTCTTGCTTACTGGGAGCATGGAGAAGTGAGGGTTCCTTGTGGGGATCCAGTCTCTTAAATGTCACCCTCTAAACCATGGTTAGTCTTTGTACGTGTACTTGTAATAAGCTCTACCATTGTGTTCAGTTTGTAGCTGGTCTTTCACCCTGCAGATCATACAAATTAAGTGTTCTGAATGGAGTAAACTGGTTTCTGAAAAGATTTAAATTTTTAATAGAGATCTGTACCAGGAGAGAGCAACCTGAGGCTGGGAATGTGCCAATTACAGTATGCCATGCCTCAACAGAGAGAGAAGAAATGATCTAATCCTGTGCTACCACCTATGAACCCAGTGCCCAGTAACAGGAAGATGCTGTGCCCAGTCACACTGGCAGGGACAGAGGGAAAGAGGAGGTGGTTTGCTTTTCCCAGAGCAGTTACAGTGGCTGGCTCCAGGATCTGTCCCTAGCGAGAAGAGCAGGGAAGAACTGGGTTACAGTCATGTTGAACCAGTTCAGCTGGACACTAAGGATCTTCCATTACCCTAATAAATGGATCTTGTACAGTTTTTGAAACATGTCTCCATTATTGCAAACATGTAAAGTAAAGCATAAGCAAATGCAGTATTTTAAGTACTTTTTGTGTCTTTTTGTACTCAAATGTCTTTGGTATTAAAACTGTGTGTGAACTAACAGACAAGGCAGGATTAATACCTGTGGATGTAATAATATTTAAAATTATGGCACTGGGCTGTCTTGCATTATCACAGATATCCAAAAGTATACGCAGTATTGGACATCTAAGATATCCAATGTTTGCCTTATCTGAACCATTATGAATTTGCTTGGGCAATGCATGGCCAGGGAAAGAAGGGCGGTGATTCTTGGGTATGTAATAGGATGGTGGGAAAAGTGCCTGATCTCAAGGGAATTTGTAGCAAATGTGCCCAGAACTAAATCCAAAGTATGCACCAGTAAACACTCTGATTGCCACCACCTGTGCCAGTGTTTGTCCCTCATGCATGAAATGCCTCATGCTGGTTTTCACTTGTTTGGTTTGGTCTTTGTCCTGCTTACACAGGCGATTTTCTTTCTTCCATCAAAAGGACTTTATCCAGGCGATTGACAGTGTTTAGGATACATTTCTTTAGCAATGAGATTTATTAAGTGCCTGTTCAGATCTTTATAAGTCTAATGTTAAGATGTGGGATTGCAGAATATGTTTTCCTGGATAGTACATGTGCATCTGGAGGCAAGACAGGTATATGAGGTTGGGCTGGAAGTAACCTAAGAAATACCTTAAATGAAATAAAGGAAAAGGCAGCAGTTTTGATTATATAGTTATGTATGCAGGCTAGAATTAAAGTTGTCTTTTCAGATGACTTAGTAGTGTATGTATGTTTCCTTGTGTTATGGTATCTACTGCATATAACCTTGACTTGCAAGTGAGTTTTAGTTAATTCCAGAACTTTGGCTGCTCTGAAATACAACATTATGGGATTTGATACTTTAAAAACTGATCTTGCAGTGTGGCTTACTCAAGTAGTGTCCTCAGTGCTGATTCTCCATTTCTTTTCTTAGGAATAGGTATCATTAGGATGTGACTTACAAGGAGCAACATTGCTTGTGGACAGACCTGAATAGCCATCGTTTTACAATGCACAGACTTGGTCAGGCAAAAAATGACACATAAAGAGTCTGTTAGATTAATGTTGATCAGACAAAGGCTGTTACAGTATGGATTTTACTGTAGAAAAAGGACATAAAAATAGTATGTCCTTTACAGTGCTGTTTTATCTGCTTTGGCAACCATCCTTGTTTTCATAAGGACAGATGATTAATCTTGTTGTTAGCTCCTTTGCTAGTTTTGAGTGTCTTTAAGCTGGTGTTCATTGGTGTCTTACCATGATAATATGTGTTAGGTTACGCGGTAACGGCTGTTCTGAAAAATACAGCTGTGGCAGTGTTCGGGCATACTCAGATCACTGCGTGCAAGCCTTCTGAAAGCTATCACATTGCTGCAGAGTCAGTAAAGTGAAAACAGTGAATCTGTAAATCATTGGTTACAGACAGTAGAGGATGTAGATTTTGGGTGCTTCAGGATCTGTGAGAGCTCTGCTGTCTTTAAATGAATCTTGCTGAATTGCAGCTGTAGCTCCTCGTTATGGCTTGGGTAGGGCCAGCAGTAGGAGGACTGGGTGCAGGGGCAGCTGCCTGCAGAGGGAAGATGGTAGGTTTCAAACAAGATCCATCTTCAGTGAGCTGGGAAACCAGCTGGGAAAGGTGAAAATGAAAGGGCCCCCAGAATCAACAACACATGGTGGTTGCTCTGCAGTTCTCCCTGGACTTAACCCTGTTTTTTTCCTTCACTAGAGATTTCCTATCAATGCCTAATTTTGAATGTGTTTCCTCCCAGAATCATGTCTTCTAGCAAGACTAATAATTAATATATCAAGCTGAACTGTGCAAGATGATGAAAAACCCCCAAAACCTGGTTCTACCATACCTTCTGTTTTTCTGTGCACGTATATGTACATATTCACTCTATACAAATGCTTTGTCAGTGAACAGCTTGCCTCTCAGCAATTCTGCTGTCAGTCCCATCTCTTCACAGTGCTGGTACTCCTCATTCTATATTTGATATAGCCAGACCCAGATGATCTCTCTGGAACATTGGGACAGAGCTGTGCTAGAATTTTGTGGGCTATTTAAAGGATGACGTGTGTAAAGCTACATAATGACTTGTGAACAGAGCACTGCCGCACTATGAGAGGTCAGCAGGGTACTTCAGTGTTGTCATGTTGATTTCCTTCATTTCTTCCTTCTTTCTTTTTGTACTCTGTATTTGACATGAGTATGATCTGTACACAAAAAAATAATCCTACCTTCGGGATGGCAATGTAGGTATTTTTTACGCTGAGATGTTACGTGCAGACAGGTCAGCAGCCAGCGGTTTGAGTGCTCTGTGTTTTGAAGCTCAGGCCTTGGCTGTGGTGGGAGGATGAGGGTTGGAGGAGTTGGATGGCAGTACGGGTAGGATACTCAGTGCAGGGGGGACATCTGGTTTAAGAGGAATCTGGGACAGAGACATGTTCATGCCATAGCTCTCTTCTCATCCCCTTGTTTTCTGCCCATCTTCCTGCTTACCGCCAAAAGGTTGATGGAGACTGAGGAGGCATTTGGCATGGCAGCGTTCTCCTAATGATCATTAGCCTGAGGTTTGAAGGTCTCTCTACTTGCAATACGTATCCCAAAAGGAAAAGGTTGTCGTGGGTCCTGCTAGCTCAGGATTTCTGCATTGGAGACTTCCCTTCACAGTCCACTTAAACCGTGTTTGCAACCTACCTGCACACAGGTGACAGCTAAATGGATGTCTCTTGGTATATTCTCTGTGTGTTTGGGTTGGGCTGCTGAATTAACAAAATAACCCATTTTCAGCAGGCGCCAGATGCTTTTAACTCCTGTTGTGGGCAGCCTTGCCAATATGCTGCACAGCTTGGAAGTCCTAAATGGAGTTTGATGTTCTTTGCAGAGAATGGCTCCGCTGCATAATAATGATAGCACACAATTAAATAGCGCTTTATATGGGTTTGGGTAGCTCCTGGAAACCCTTAATAATTTTCAATAGTCTCAGGGTTTGTTTTTCCTATGTTTGTCTTCCTGTGGTATTGGCAAAAGATAGGAAGAAAATGAGCTGGGACGTAGGAATCCCAGCAAAAGAGGGAGGGCGAGAGGTGACTCATTAGCAGGTCTTTCATCTGGGTTCGTGCTGGGTCACGGAGTCAGGGGTCAGGAAGCGAATGGGGATTTGTACACAGATGATGCCTTGTATAATATTTCAGAAGAGTGTATTAATTGACAGCAGCTTAGCCTGGTGCTTGGGCAGAGGCATTCAGCTGGCAGGCTGAGGAGGAGTCAGAGACAAGTGGCTTTTGGGTTTCTCCAGGGTGACCCAAGGGCTGGGGCTGCTGAGGACAGGGCACCGCTGGTGGCTGGCAGCTCTCTGCTGAATACCTGCTCCCCTGGCCCAGGAGAAAGCCCTCAGCTGTGTTTTGGTTTGTACCCAAATCCTAACCCCAAAAGAGTTAGGGAGGGGAATGACAAATGTACCTTACTCCAAACTCGGAGTTGCAGGGAAGATATGTTTGTGGCCAGCATGTGCTGAAGGAACTAAAATACTGAACGGCCAGGGTTTGTTGTGGACTATAGACCAGAACTGTGTTTGTAATGTGTATTTACTTGTAAAATAGATACATTTACTTTTAATATTTTTTCCATTCTAGCACACAGAAGCCTGATCTTAGATCTTATTTAATACTCTCCTTGTTTTCCTTTTACTGTTCAAGCCATTTTGGCACTGGAGGGAGCAATACGAAGCACAACGGAAAAAACAACCCTAGGGTTGCTGTTCCCATAGAGGTAGGGTCAAGACGATGGTCTGCCTGGTTTGACCCATGGAAGCTGCATGTCCAGAACATGTTTTGGTAACTCCCCAGGGAGTGTTTGCGAAGGACTAGATTGGCTTTTGGGCAACAGTAGATTGGCTTTTGGGCAAGGGCTTCTCTTTGAGTCCAGAGCTGGCACTTCTCAGAAGTTACAAACACGGCTGTGACCAGAAGGCAGTATCCCTGATGTTCTTGTCCCGTGGCTCTTGTTCATGCCCGTTCATTTTCCCGGGCCACCTGAAAGGAGGGGGTGACCCAGTGGGTGTGTCAACTACCAACAGTCTTCAGCTGCTGAAACGTCTTTGCCTTCCCCGGTTCTCTCATCAGTGCTAACACAGTTGGCAGATGTTCAGATGGTGAGCACTCATGTGTCCCATTGCCACTGCATCTCTGAAGGGATTCGGTTGTCCCAGACAGAGTGGAGAAGCTTGGCCTGAGGGATGCTTTGTTCTGGGAGCCAGCAGCAGCCACGCTACTGGCTTCAGCCATTGTAGGTTTGTAATCTTAACAGAAGCAGGGGGGATCTACACCCAAATCTTTAACAAAAGTTAGGCGTATTTAAAATGCAGCTTTTTCTTCCTGGTTTTGTAGCTGTGCTAGAAAGTCATTAGACATGGATTTATTTTTCCTTATCTCTTGGATTATCATGGGCTTCCTTCCTTCCTTCCTGGATGAATTTATCCACTGTTCTGATTACAGCTCATTTTTTTATCACTTCCTATCTTTGGGGCTTAAGATTTTGTATGTTTAACATAATTAAGCTGAGTATTTTGCAGCAATTGACAGGGAAGATAATTTTCCACCAATTGATGGGTTGGTTACAGTGAATCTTTTTTTGCAGTTTACTCACTTTGGCTATTTGCTGTTTTGGTTAGAGATCTGCTTTATTTTATTTGTCCTTGTATTTTGTTTCCTTTTTTTTGGCCTTGTATTTTATTTTATTTCTGCAACTGAGACATAAACATGTATTATTTGACTTTGGAGAGGGGAAACAGAGACATTTCAGGTTTTAAGAAACTTTCACAGAGATTCAGACAGCTGCTCAAACATAAATCCAGTATGCAAACAGGGTCATGAATATTGTAGAAAACAGCCGTTTAAAATACCAGGGCATCAAATATCTCTTTAGTCTCTTTGTTCAGACTGGGCTTGGAATTTGATTGTAGGGTATTGGTTATTTCTGTGCTCATGTAACAATTGCACAGGGAATAGGGAATAAACAGAAAATAAAATATTTTAGATAGGTGTTTAAGGGAAAGTGGTATTACCTTATTTTAAAACAAAAAAAAAATCCATAAGTTCCATGAGACTGTGACCGACTATGTTCTACAGGTGCTGATCGTTAGAATTAGGAGGTCATCTTCTTTCCAGAGCTAAACTGCTTTCTTCTGTGTGCGTGGGGGTACAGGGAGAGAGGTGTGAGTTTGGTATACCTAGGATGTGGTAGTTAAACTAGGAGGAATTTTTTTAAGGCTTTCCATGAACTAGGAGAAATTAACATTTTTACAGATTTTGTTACTAAGGGCAGTTGTATTTTAGTGTGTGTTAGCTGACTGACCTTTACACTGTACAAGTTTTAAAGCATTTTATATTAAAAATGCATCTGCCTAAAGACTTATCCCAAAGCCTGATCCCATATGAGTCACACAGTGCTATTTCGTTTTGGTCTGTGTATAGATATTTTTCCTTAACAATAGAAGAATTTTCCCCTAATCATTATTGATACAGGACATTTTATATTATAAAGTAGGTATCAACACAGCTTTACGTCAGAATGATGGTGATGTGTGATATAGAACAGTTTGGGTTTTTCAGTGTAAGTATCTACATACACCAGCTGCTATAGCAAGTTAATCAATTTTTGAAAATAAGCCTTTTAGAAGTTGTATAGACAAACCCTGACTGCCTGCCTGCAGAAAGATGAATTAATTTAAATATTAAACACCGGTTGAGGCGATTAATTTTTAATGAAGACAATGAAAAACTGGTTTTTCTTGTATTCCCTAGCACACCCTTTCAAGAGCTTTGCTTTTCCAAAACTATTTTTTTCCTATGTGTGTGGCACAGGATGTGACTTGGTTCGCAGCAGGTAGGGTTCATTAGTTGGCATTTCTGTTGTAATATCCAGCTGTGGAAAGCTTATAAATATTGGTATTTAGGTCATCTTAATTAGGCCTTGAAATAGAGATTTAAGATAATAATTGCACATATTTCACTGCAGCTGAGCTGCTTCAGTGAAAAGAGGGTGCAGTTCCCGGGCAGTATGAACTGATTTCAGCTGGGGTGCTGCAAGTCTGCCTCACCAGTGCTCCTGTGATTGTGCAGGGAGCTGAACCGATTAAAACAGAATGATTTTGGGGAGAGGTGAAAGATGTGGCAGTTTTCAGCTGGGTTGGGTGCTGGACTGGATACCCTTGCTCTCGCTGCTACCCATGCCAGCACAGGGAGGGCATTGGGCTGGGACTGTCCCCGTTTATATCACTGCAGGCTTCTATGTGACCCGTGCTGCTTCAGTGCTGGTAATTTGGGAGGGTTTATCAGCTTGCTTCCTTCCTTCCTTCCTTCCTTCCTTCCTGGATGAATTTATCCGAAGTCATGCTTATGTTCACAGTAATTGGGAAGGGAGCTCAGCTATCAGTGCTCCTCTCCCAAGCTTGGTTGAGGAAAAAGTTTCCCCCTGTTCTTTGTGCAGTCTCACTTGCCATGTTAAGTCCCTGGAATACTGCAAAATCACTAACGGGGAAAATCAGGAGGAAAATGAGCAGTTTTGTGCCAAGAAGGGTGGTAGTGTTTCCCATCAGCCTGTGTTGCATTTGAGCTTAGCAAGCAAAAACCAGGAGGCAGCATCCCTGGTGCCGAGTTTAAGAAGTTGCAACCAGCAAGGGAAGCCAGAGGAGTCTGAAGAGTCAGCAGGCAGCTGGATGACCAGCGTTTAAAGTTGCCCTGCACCTGATGAAGTGCAGTTGGCTGTATTTCGGCCAGTCAGTGCATCTGCCTTGATAACAGATGCAATTTTAGGCTCTTAAAACCCATCTCCATCAAGCCATTGGCAGTGTAGTTGAGGATGGTGTGTAACTTTGGGTAAGGAGGGGCTTGGAGGAGGTGGTGACTGGGATATGCATCTGGTGTTGTACAAGTGCCTTACGGCATCTAACAGGCATCTGGGGGAGATACTGTGTGACTAGTTT
>VZTO01001987.1:4921-32111 GCA_013400615.1 Syrrhaptes paradoxus
AAGGTGAAAACATTGGAAGAAATTAATTTTATACCAAATCCCTTGAGTATTAACATAGCTTTAAAAAAAAAAAGTTTGAACAGGTCCTTCTGTCTTTCACTGCTTACTGTTTCAATGGGAAGGAATGAAAGTTTTCTGTATCATGTTAACTGTGCCTTCACTTGTGATATCTGGATATTCTTATGCTTTTAATAACTGTCTGCATTTGCACAGACAAGTCTTCCTCTCTTTAGGCTCTGAAACACCTGATCCTGTTACATTTTCCCTTGGCACCAGTTCTTATATAAACTACTTGTACTTTTTGGATTCCTATTTATGGTCTTATGTGGTACATGAGGGAAGAGAACACAGGAGAGAAATAATCAGTTTTAGTTATCATCTTTTTTTAACTTTTCTTGTAATTCTGTAATTTTTTTTAAAAGTTTTAACTGTATAAGTGTTCTGGTTTCCTGNCTCCAAGAGAGATTATTAGCGATTCAATGTCAAACTAAGTTCGATTTAATGTGGCTCCACTGTGATCTGTCACGGTCCAAGTACTATTCAGTATTTTCATTAATGACATTGCTCATTAAAAAGAGATAGTCAATTTACTTAATTTGAAAGCAATGCCAGCTGGGAGATACAGTAAGCCCTTTGAAAGAAAGAATGAAAATTCAAAATAATGATGACAAACTACAGAAGAGATCCTAAATAAGTAAAAGGCCATTCCAGACAGACAAAAGCGAGATCAATGGCTCAATATGTTGCTCAAATATGCAACAGTTCCACAAATACAATATGACAAATGACTTATTGGATGGTTATTTTGTAGAAAAAAAGAATGTAATGTTGCAATGGATCACAGGTTAAACATGAGTTGGCAGTGCCATGCTTTTGTGAAAAAATAGATGAGAACACGTAAGTAGGTGTGACAACTGTGAGATAACAACACTCCCAGCCTACTCAGCGGCAGCAAGACTAGCTTTATCTATAATATCATGTTCAGCATGGGACCCTGTACTTCAAAAAAAACCCCCAAAACAAACAAACAAGCCACCATGTATATGCTCTCCTGACAATTACACTGACCCTGAGGGGTCTCAGAGTACAAAAAACCTCTAACATGAATAAACTTGCTGCATCTTTGGTTGAGTTTCTAATGCAATATCACATATCCTCTTACTTGAGCATAGCTGGTATCAGCCAGGACATTTACACAGTAAGTGACATTTTATAAAATTCCTTTGTTTTTCCCTTCTCTTTGGCAGCATTGTTGGTCTCTGTGGAACCACCTCCCAAAAGTACATTTAACACCATATAGGAATATCTGTGATATTAGAGCTATAGGGACCCTTTTTTTTTTAATCTTACTACAACCTGCCATTGATACACAAAATTTAAAATTTCTTTATTGTCCAGTGAGAAATGTAATCAGATTTTTATAACTGATAACACGAATGTTATTTCATTGACATCAGCATAAGGTCATGGATTCGATATTGTGACTACGTACTCTCCAGGATTCCTCACTGAATGTGTTTAGAAAAGTGATTTCTTGACATTTTAAATTAACATACACAATTCCTTTTCTGCAGAATGTTGCTGCATTTCTTGTCCTGCTAGCATATAATAGCATATAAAATTTGAGGCCAAACAATTAAATAGCAGTCTAAAAGGTTAAGTACCCTTTGATCAGGGTATTAAACACTCTGTTCACAGATGAACTATTGTGCTTCCAAAGTTTTATGTTAAAAGTTAATATGCTTAAGATAATCAATCTCAGCTGCACTAGACCTTCCATAATTTTGTTTCTATCATCAAACAAGTCTTATGGGGCTGAATATAGTGGTAGTTCATAATGAAGCACTTCATATAGAAGCAGCTGTCTCCTTACCTGTTTCCCAGCCCATCTAGAGACCTGGAGAAATTCTTCAATTTAGCAAGCAAACTTAAGTCATTATTAGAAATGACAGGGAAACCTGATGAAATTGTGCTTTCAATTGGAAAACAAAATTGCAATCAGACCAACATGATTTTCTCATGGTCTGACCATGCTAATGCCAAGTCGAGACATGGGCAAATGCATTTAAAAGTCATAATGGAGTATTAGCATGCAATCTCTTTTTACTGGCCCTTATTAATATAAAACTTCAATTTGCATGTAAATGTGGTCAACTTTCATATCATCAAAATACATGAGGCCTGGGAAAGTAATGAATTGAAGTTTGATGCGGCAATTACTGACGTTTATAAAGAATTTTAAAGAGGTCATTCTAGCCTTGGCTGAGAAAATTAGGAAATCAACAGGGAATATTGTCAATATAGCAACAGTGGGAGTTGGAGTCAGTCCCAGGTGTTAGAAGGCCAGATGATGATTAATAGAGAGGGAGCATGAAGCCTTTCACCCAGAAGGACTGAGTTAGACCTGAGGCTCAATAACAGAGCTCTCATGAAAAGGTTCTTGCTGGGTTCCCACTTTAGGTGCCTTGAAATGTGTTCCAGGGGGAATAAAGTAGCAAGTGTTTATGAGAGAGAGCATTGCTGAAGGTTTAATTGGGCTCCACATCCTTTCAGTTCCCTTCAGTAGTTGATATGCAGTTTAACCTTTTTTTTCCCCATCTCAGATACTCCAGTGCCACTGGGATTTTAATAAGGCTCTAACTTGATAGCTTGGAAAAACACTGACTTTGTTGCTAAATGGAGTTAAACTGCCTTATTTTGTTGTAATGACAATTTATAAATTTCTTGATTTATAAACAAAGCAAACAAAACCCCAGAAAATATTTTCATATTGTCTGAACATTTTTTTAAATCTAAAAAAATTGTGGGTTTTTTTTCCCTTCTTTCCCTCTTCAATGAAGAATTGTAAAAGGAGGAGAAATGTATATGAGTGAAAAAATCAATATAGAAATGAAAACAGAGCTATGCAGCTTTTGTACTTGTTTAAAATCAAATCCCACTTTTATAAGGCAAAAGGATTTCAAAGAGCGAATACAGCCTTATGGTATCTCATGTGAGGGGGTCAGAACAGGGACGAACTGGTTTTTGGTAGATAATGTGCTAGTGATTGGAGTTTCATCACCACGAAACATCATGCATTTTGATGTATTTTCTTATACAAGTCTGAAATGAAAGAAACATTTCCAAGAGGCTGACTTTCCAAACCAGCAGTTCCTTATGCCAACCCAGCAGAGGTGCCAACAATTACATACAGAGCCCACAACAGTGAAGGATCAGACCCCAGGTTTCTCTTGCTGGCTCAGGCTAACACATGTTGTGCATGGTGGTAGCCAAATGACTTCAGCATGCTGTGGCTTAGTTTTCCCATCTATATAGAGAAATCTATAATGTGTTTATCATCTTCACGGGATTGCAGATGAGGTTCAATTAATAAATGCTTATTAAGTGCTTTGGGACCTTAAAGTGGAAAGTAACAAACATGTTTCTAATTTCTTTGTGGATTTTTTTTTTACTGTTCTCATTAAAAGTAAGCCAAATTGCTGGTAAATTGTCTCTTCTGCACAAATAAAATCAAGGTCACTGGAAAAGTCACTGGATCAAGGAAAAGTAAATAATGGAATAAAAATCAATTCATCTACAAAACAAGATTAATTTGAGGTTTCTTAATTCCATCTACTCTTGTTTTCTTCTTTCATTTTCAAAACCTAATTTTCTGTTAATTATTTCAAACAAATCTCAAGATTAGTTAAACATTTTAGGTTACATTAATTGAAGTAAGATAAACAATTACATTCAAGATGCCTTGGATACTACAATAGATTGTTTTTATATACAGAGAATAAGCTTCAATGAAGTTTAAGAAGTAAGCAAAGAATCTAACCAGCACTTTGAAATGTCATTATAAGAAGTATTTTTTATCGTCACTTCCAATTTTCATAGGAATGCATTTTCGACTCTGTAGCTCAAGTAAACATTTGAAAACGTTCACTGACAGACTGAAATTCTCAGAGCAGAGCATCTCTTTCCCTATTACTTTACCAGGCTTACAGACAGACTATTCTCCCAAGAGATGGCATAGTAAATCAATGTTTATATTTCTATAACCCTTGAGACTCCTTGGCCTAAACATTTGTAACTCTCAGTAATCTGGATAGTGAGTGCTAAAGTGACTGCTGTTATTAGAAAAGGAAGGTTGAAAACATTAAAGAGGCAACACTTATGCTCTGATACACTGTTCTGGTTTCCTAATAACTTTCCTGATATATTTACAGGATCCGATATGTATTTTTGGAAAAGTAAAATTTTTCAATATGCCTGAAACAAGAGTGAATACTGAAAAAAAAAAAAATAGCAGGAGTGTAGGGAAGGTATTAGATCTATTCTAAGCTTTGCATAAACTTTAGGAATAAGGATTTATTTTACTGTTCTGTGAATGAAGGGTACTTCATGTATGTAAAAGAATGATCTGTCATTATTAATTTATTGGATCTGCAGTATTTTATTCACTGTTTGACACCATAAAGAGTTAAGAACATTTCATATTGGTGAACAAAGCAAGTAAAGTCTTTTTTTAAGGACAACAGTTCTATGATCCTACATTGTAATTCTTGAAAAGTAAATAAATAACATTTAAAAAAATCATGTGTACCAAAAGTCTGAATCACTAAATCCTATTAGATGGATGATAAACTAGACTTGTGGACAAAAAAAGTTTGGAAAATCCTGTAAAAAATTTTTACTTCTTTATCTCAAAAATATTGTACGTATAAATATATTTTTGAAAATTAAGTTTTAGCAGTATGGGGAAAAATTACCAGGCAGTAAAATGTTACATTTGGGGAACATTTTATTCAAAGGGACTCAATAGCAGACCATAGATTTCAAAGATAACGAGAATCCAAAAATTTGTATCTATAGAATTTAGGAAATATCACCTAGGGACTTTTTAAATCAAGCACTGAGGAAAACATTGAGGAAGCAGTGACATTTTGACACAAGTGTTAATTCCACTTCAGAGGAAGAATGGCATTAAGCCTATGGGACTAGACTAGCATGGAGTCCTCAGCACTAATTGTTTCACTCTAAAAGCTGCTCTTAGTGATCCTCACTGAATGCTAAACTATGCGCCACCAGAAACACCTGATGAGAACACTCCATGTCACAGTTCCCATTTCCCAACATGACTCCATGATGACTAGTGACTCCTCCCACCAGTTCTGGGAGAGCACATCCTTATTGTAAATGAGTCACTGAGCACCAGAAACAAAAGCCTTGGAGCATAAAGAGCCAGGAGGAAACCCAGTGGGAAGAAACTCTAGTGGGAAGAAGCAGACAGAGAGTTCTAATCATTATTGATCATATTACTTATTCATTCATGTTATGCAGTCAATAAATAGGAACAGAACCAAATCCAGTTAAAAGGGACCAGAAATTTACGTATGAGCTTAGTCACTACCTTAAGTTTTATAAATTACTTCAGTATAATCTACCTGATTAAATCATGACTAACCCTCCTGGCTTATTAGGGATCTTCAGAAAAACTGAGGACTGCCCATTCTTCTTCATTTCATAATAGAGTTTAGGTGCCTATCTATTCAAACTGTAGTGCATCTAAGCACACAAATAAAATGTCTCCAGAACACAAAAAGGACATAAAAACAACTTTGTCTCTGTTGTAGAATAGTCTTGGGACTTACTATATTTTAAGCGTCTTTGGGAATTACTCAGTGCTTGAAAACCACGATGTTAAATCAGGTTGTTTATTTCCTTCCCTGAGATTCATAGAACCATCGAACCATCAAATGGTTTGGTTTGGAAGTGACCTTAAAGATCATCGAGTTCAACCCCCCTGCCATGGGCAGGGACACCTTCCAGTAGACCAGGTTGTTCAAAGCTTCATTCAGCCTGGCTTTGAACACCTCCAGGGATGGAGCATCCACAACTTCAGCCATGATGATCTTCACCATGGTGCACATGGGGCCTGTCCGGAAGCCCAGCAGCCCCTGGCCCAGGTCCAGGGCCCGACTTCCCCCTTTCCACACCCCCATCTCCACCCACCCCTGTGAGTGAAGAAAAAAATTTCTTCACTGAAAGAGTGATCAGGCATTGGAACAGGCTGCCCAAGGAAGTGGTGGAGTCACCATCCCTGGAGGGGTTCAAGAAACATGTAGATGTGTTGTTTAGGGACATGGTTTAGTGGTTTGGGTGGTATTGGGTTGAAAGTTGGACTTGATGATCCTCTAGTTCTTTTCCGACCTTAATGATCCTGTGATTCTATGGTTCTCTGGGCAACCTGTTCCAGTGTCTCACCACCCTCACAGTCAAAAATTTCTTCCTAATATCAAAACTAAATCTACCCTCTTTCAGCTTAAAATCTGTTACCCCTCGTGCTACCACTACACTCCCTGATAAAAAGTCCCTCCCCATCCCCTCCCCTTTAAGTACTGCAAGGCTACTATAAGCTCTCCCTGGAACTTTCCCTTCTATAGACTATACAAGCCCAACTCTCTCAGCCTGTCCTCATATGGGAGGCACTCCGCCCCCCTGATCATTTCTGTGGCCCTCTGAACCTGGTCCAATAGGTCCATGTCCTTCCTATGCTGAGGACTCCAGAGCTGGATGCAGTACTCCAGGTGGGGTCTCACAAGAGCAGAGTAGAGGGGCAGATCTGCTGCTAATGCTTCTTTTGATGCAGCCCAGGACACGGTTGGCTTTCTGGGCTGCAAGCGCACACTGCCGGCTCATGTTGAGCTTCTCATCAACCAATACCCCCAAGTCCTTTTCCTCGGGGCTGCTTTCAAGCCATTCTTCTCCTCCCAGCCTATATGTGTGAGTGGGATTGCCCCAACCCATGTGCAGGCCTTTTCACTCAGACTTGAACTTCATGAGGTTTGTTTTGGCCCACCTCTCAAGCCTGTCAAGGTCCCTTCCCTCCAGCGCATCGACCACACCACAGAACGTGGTGTTGTCAGCAAACTTGCTGAGGGTTCACTCAGTCCTGCTGTCCATGTTGTGGACAAGGATGTTAAAAAACCAGTCCCAGTACCAGCCCCTCAGGAATGCCACTCGTTGCTGGTCTCCACTTGGATATCAAGCCATTGACCGTAAGACTTTGAGTGCAACCATCCAGACATTTTTTTATCCGATGAGCAGTCCATCCATCAAATCCATGTCTCCAAAATTTAGAGAAAAGGATGCCATGCGGGACAGTGTCAAAGGCTTTGCACAAGTCCAGGTAAATTTTGTTAGTTGTTCTTTCTTTATCTACCAATGCTGTAACCCCATTTTAGAAGGCCATCAATTTTGACAGGCACGATTTGCCCTTAGTGAAGCCATGTTGGCTGTCACCAATCACCTCCTTATTTTCATGTGCCTTAGCATAGTTTCCAGGAGGATCTGCTCCATGATCTTGCCAGGCACAGAAGTGAGACTGACCGGCCTGTAGTTCCCTGGGTCTTCCTTTTCTCCCTTTTTAAAAATGGTAATCATGTTTTCCCCTTTTTCAGTCAGTGGGAACTTCACCAGACTGCCACAATTTCTCAAATATGACAGATAGTGGCTTAACAGCTTCATCTGCCAGTTCCCTCAGGACTCACAGATACACTGTGATCACCAACATATCTATGGGAGATTTTCTTTTTTGGCCTTGACATATAACAGGCAAAAGTAGGCAAACAACCTGAGTTTTCCTACAAGTTTTTTTTTTTGCTATGTTGGTTTCAGAAATTACAAGACTTTCAGACACATACAAGCTCCATTAAACAAGTTTTACAAAATGCTGATGGTTTCTATATACTGATTATAATTCTTAGATTTCTTTTTTAAACATTAAAAATAAGTAATGAGTGTTCAGCCCTGTAAGATAAAGAGAACTTATTTAAAAAGAGCACAACTTTATAACACTGAAGGTACTGTTCATAAATTACTGTTTATACATACCAACACTTTGAAGCCTGATGTTTCTTATCAAAGGCTATAATGAAGTCGTTCAAGTTCTTCCAACTAGAGGACTCAGACTTTGAATGAAGGTCTACATATATATAGTCTGCCTGCGGCAGTGGAGTTTCTTGTTATCCAGTTTTCTGCTTATATGTGCTAAGTAAGATTTTGTTTGAAGGAATGTGGATGTGCAGAAGGGAGGTAGATAGTAAGAGGGAAGCATGACTGTTTCCTCTGACCTGATTAATGTATGTTACATTAAGGAAACTCCAAGAAATGGAGAGAGCTGGAAGTGTGAATCTGGAAGAAGTACTAGGCAGGTAGGATGGGGACAGCAGAGCCAAAGCAAGCAAGAAACCTGAAGCACTTGAAGATGCTGTGGGATTCTGAAAGGAGCAGGGTCCCAACTTGCAGCAAAAGACAGACCTATATATAGCCAATGTGAGATGTGAGGGATGACGGAAAAGTATCACACTTTTCCCGTTGTACCATGACGTACTGTGGGACCAGTAAAAGGCTGAGAATCCAGCAACAGCTGCTTGAGTGGAAATCAGAAGGGGAAACAATAGTGAGCACTGTGGGTGAGGGAATATTTGCTTTCAATCGTTTTGTTTACTCCTTTACCCCAAGAGTCTGAATTATTTTATTATCATTCTGCATTCTGGACAACCTGAAACCAGTAGGAGCAGCTACCCCATTAGATAGTAACGTTGCAAAGAAGTCTCTGTAAAGATGAAAAATGTGAACCAAGTATATAGCCCTTCTGCACACTTTTCCTGATTCCTTGTATAGTACTTCTGGTTTTGCTGGTACAATTCACAGCCGTAAGGTGCCACTAGAATATGGTCATACAACATAAATTGAAAACTTGATAACACTGATAAGTGAAACACATATTAGCTGAGATTTGTATTGAACTCCATATAAAAATAAATAAGACAAGAAATTCTGTAGTGATTGCATTATCCCTTTTCATATTTAATTCAACAAAACCACTCTGTTTTAGAATCCACTTCTTACAGATATGTCAATGTCTTCAGAATTCAGAACTACTTTGTAACATAAACCAGAGAGTGTTGCTGTAGAATTGAAGTAGTGTGCTGCCAAGTAGCAATGCCTTTGTGGATAAAATAGTTTTATTTTATTCTTTTGTGCCAACAAAAAAGACATCAGAATTATAAAAGTAACTTTACTATAATATTAATGAATTCTGTCGAATTCCACCTTTTCATTACAGTTTTTCTGAGGATGAAATCTGCTTTCTAGTTTTGCAAATATTTTTCATGTTTGGTATGTTTGTCACAGGCATATCATCTCCATCACTGGAATAAGAACCTGTATTTCATAGCGTAAGATTTTACTTTTCATTCATCTGTCAACACCAGTTGCACCTGTTTTCTCCTTTTTTTCTTTCTCTTGCTTTACTGAATCTTAGTTTTATTTTCTTTTTCTGCCCTTTTCTTCTTTCCCCTACAATCCTTTTTTAATCTTTCCTTCCTTTCTTCTACTAATTCCTGTATTTCTTAGTCTTGTCCCACTTTCTCACCCTTTTGAATCAGGGAAAGGTTTTCCAGGCAGAGCAATTCTCTGTGGAAAAAACACATAAAAGAAAGAACAAAGGGTGTTTATGCAAAAGGGTTTTCTTTTGCATGTTGTTTAACCCTTCAAAGATCAGTGAGGCTGATGTCCATGCAGTTGAGAGGAAAAAATTTTGATAGTCCAGAAACTTGGCAAGCTGGTGGGATGCCTCTCCAAAACTTGTTTCAGAGAAAGATATGGAAAAGAATTCAGGTTAATTGATATAAGTATAAACATCTTTAAAAACATTTTTACACTGAGACTCGGATACTGTAGAAAATATTTTTACATTGAGAACCATGCTCTTTACACCTGCTTCTGCTGTCATGACATGTTTAGGTTGTGACTATTTTCTATAATGTAAAGAAAATGCTCATAGAGGCACCAGTTAAATCATAAAAAAGAGAGGGTAAAATTATAAAGAAAGAAAGAAGTCATAAACTAGACCCAGTATTGCTAAAGTTTAGTTACTATTACTACATATAAAACCATCATTTTGATTAACATTACCTGTAATGCTTTGCAATGTCACTCTGCCTAGAGACAAATATATATGAGTTTATAAACAGGTAATTCTGTTTTGTTATTGTTTAGTTTTTGTTTGTAAGAAACTCACCTTCTTGCAACACTGATGACATCAAGAGGAATTACTGTAGAATTCAAAGGCACTGTCTGTGCATTGACAGTTTCAGCAGTGTATATTGTTGAATTTTTAATCTGATGAGCTGTGTGTGTGGCTAATGTAGTTTACATTTTAAGTCCTTGTTACTCATTTATTGCACTGAAAATTTGGAATGAAGCCTATGTTTCAAAACAGAAAAATAAATACAATCTTGAAATGTTAGAGGATTTATAGTTAGTCTAATCAAAGTTGGAAATACTATAGAACAGTTACAGTTATTTTTAAATCTTCCACTGTAATAAACGTGACTGGTTGACAGCAAACCAAGTAGCAATCAGGATGATTCTCCCTTCTAACAACAGAGAATAAATTATAATGATATTAATTTTATATGAGTGTAAAAATACATTTGCAGTTTGAGTGTAGAAAATAAAAAATATTATCAGGTCTCAAAAGATAAATTTTGTGAATGGTTTTCAAACATTGATATGAACAGAAACTGGAACCTATGTTCACAAATATTCTGCTGCTCACAAAGTTGGGAAACACGTGAATGGCCTTTCCATTCTGAGGCAAGCTGTGGTACTTCTAAGGAGGGATTCAAGAAAACTGGTTTAGGATGGTTCCACTAACATGTGAGAAAGACTACTTGCATGTGAGAGAGTTTTGAAGATTTCTGAGATGCACATTAGATGAGCTCAAATATTGGACATATCAGAGGGGCTAGAACTTCCTTTAGTGTGAAGTTTTCTGTTTCTGTTGTGTTTTACAAACTCTAGATGACTTTATATAATGTCAGTAATTTAACATATCATAAAATATAATACCACAACAGCTCACTTAAGGTTAATTACACCATTTTTATTAATATTTCTTCTTCTCTTCCAGTTGAAACAGAGTGGAGAGAACACATTGGCCATGGTTTTATGTTTCATTTGGGAACATAAGTTTATGTTATTGTGTGGATGGAAATGTGCTCAGAGCACCAAATCAAGAGTCAAGATGCAACACACTTTATTCAGAGGAAAAGTCAAATGTGCTTGCTATCATATACAATAAAACACCTTTGTTCTCCTCATACACTTAGACTACTGAGATTTAAATTAAAAAAATGTAATCAGAGGCAGCCTTCAGGAAAAAATATTGCTTCAATCACCATGCAAACAGTTCTTTAGAAGCCAGCACAGACAGTGACAGAGAAGATTCTGATTCTTTGGCCACATTGAAAGATTGATCTTGACATTTATAGAAGAAGCATGCCACAGATCCGATGGTCAAGCAGCAAAAATTATGTTAAACTATTTTCAAGAACATTTCCTCCAGTAGTCACACAACAAAAGAAACACAAAGTTTAGCCAAAGCTGTAGTAGCGTCATCACTTTATCTTGAAATGTTCATGTCACTGTGTTCGCTATTCTGATTCACAACATCATTCTGTCATTCAGTACTGAAGGTTTTCTGAGAGGAGACCAATACAAATACCCTGCAAAGAGCAACAACAGGTAATTGACTCTGAAGAAGCAAGTCAGTAGTGGAGACAGCTGTAAGATCTTGCTCCAAGCTGATACTCTTTCTTGTAAGCAAGTTTTTAGCTCAGGATAAGCCTGGGTCTTTCAGGAATGGACTTTTATTACAAAGATCCCAGAGTGAACAGTTGTCCTTGGACATTTTCTAGATATTTTCCAACCACCGTAATTCTTGAATCTGCTTGTGAACAGCAGAAGAATGTATTAATTCTGCTGCTCTTCTAAGCAGTAATAATTATAAACATTTTTTTTTCAATTTCACATTACTGGTGGAAAAAGTGGTCAATCCAGCTGGTTAAATGTAAAGACTTAAGCTTAGTCTCAAGTTTATGACTGGTCATATGAAAAGTATGATAAGATTTGCTTAAAAGAAGAAAAGATGACATTCCTTAATCAAAGCAAGTATAAAACAACAGTAGGGTAATGCCATTCTGTTGCTGAGGCTCAAGCTTTCTTGAAAGCAACCATAAGGGTGACAAGAATGGTCGTTTTTCTCTTCAGTTGTGTTCTGGACATTAAGTTTTATGAGAACTGCATGTCTCAAGTAGGTTATGTAAAACACCATGCAAGAAGTAGCTGCTCAAAAAAGTTTCATAAACCTGATGTGGGTTACTTTTTCACAACAGCAATCTATTATTTTCTGATGAAACAGCTAAGCCTAATACTATGCCTTGTTAGCCCTGGAAAGATGTTGCTGTCAGTATTTTGAGGCAAGCAGACAAAAAATATCTTATGAAGTATAAGAACAGCTTAAGGTTTTTGACAATATCATGTTCTCATAGTTTTTACCTTACAGGGACTAGAGAAAGTATTGTTGAAAAAATGTATTAGATCTCACACCACTAATCAGGGGTTGAGAACAGACGGCTATATTATGAGTGGGGAGTATATACTTGTAATCTCTTGGTTTGGTTTCCTCCTTGCACTACTAAGTCTGACCTCAGAGACTGCTCAGAAGGGCTGATGTGTTTGTGGTAGTCACTCTTTTTTATTTGCCAGTGACAGAGTAAAGGGTTTGGATCAGATGAATGGCATAAGACCTGCAATTCATCCAAACAACCCCAGACACATCTAAGCAACCCAGTCTGTTTGTACTTTCAGTTAAGGGGTTTTTACGATTTTTAGAGTCCAATTTAGCTAGACAAAGAGTTGGAAGACAGAGACACCATTGGAAATACAACTCTTATCTGAAGTACTATCTTGAAATAAAAGTTTCTGAAAGTTATATCTAAGGAGAGAAGTACAGGTTGCATTCTGAAATAAGATGTCCAATGTGAAACTAGTGACAGCTGAGCTATACACAGAAAATGCATGCCAACAAAAGAAAATAATACTTGAAATAGAAATAATATCTGAATTTTTATGTTCAACTTAAAAATTATTTTGCTTATATTTTTGATGATTTTGTGTCAAAGGTCAGTTCATCTGAATTTTCTTTAAAATCTCACTTTAGAAATTNACAAATATCACTGTTGGATTCCTAAAAAGACCCCAAAACATTTAGAATGAAAGGAAAAATAATTTTGCACTGGCCCAAAAAGTAGGCTATTTAAATGATATTTAGACTTTTATAAATGTCACATGGTTTAGAGGTTTAAGAGAATCTTAAAAATATATACTGATATTTCTGGTGTGGCTAGGAGACCTGGTATGAACATGGCTTACCATATGAGAGATTCTGAAACTTTTATTCAGAAGCTGACAAAAAACTATTGAGTCAAGGACTTGCTCCAGCCCACCATATCAAAATGATGTCCCACATCTTCCACTACAAGGGAGTTCTAAACCATAAAACTCAAATGATAAAATATCAATAAAGTCTTATACCTCTTAAAGGAGCAATATGTGACTCTCCTACTAACCTCTTTACGTTAGCCCTGGATTCAAGCTACTCTTTAACAGGTAAGCCTCAAAAGTGTTTCAGATCAACACTTTGAACTTCTAATATTTTACATTTTCTTGCTATTATTTTTACTTTTTACACACACAAAAAAAATTGTGACATCTGATGGCACATAGACAAGTTAGTGTCTATTCTTTATTGGGCTAAAGAATGATTTTGCAGAGTTTTTGCTTATTCTATACCTGCACTATGATACTTTTGAATCCACAAATCAAAAAAAAAAGTAATGAAATTTGGCTTTTTATAGACTTTTTAGGGATTGGAGAGGCATTCTGTGTGACTAAAAATAACATTTGAATTTTATAGTTGAAGAATAAAAATGTATGTGTTCTGGAGAACTTAGTGATGCAGAGGCAAAAAATAATGAAAATATATATTGTCATTATGATTATTTAAATTCCTCACTTCATCTAAATAGCACAGGAAACAAGATATCGAAGAAAAAATACCAGAATATCAATTTAACAGTTCTGCTTACAGTCTTTACAAATTAAGCAAATATTCAAGAAAACCTATTCACTCCCCTACCGAAGTTCAAAACCCAAAGTTCAAAATACATGAGAGAAAGGAAAACATTCTTCAATTTAGCTAAAACACAAGAAGTAAGAATCTGTTTTTATCCATTATAAATGGAATTATGCAAGTTTTTTCTCAGATAAGAATCTTCTTTCAAGGCTACTGTTTTCCAAATAAATGTCCATGGACGATTTAGAGTAGAGAATAAGGATTTGAGCTGCCCCCTAAAATGATAGTACAGGATCAACAGGATTTATTAGAGTAAGATATTGCATCTGAGAAAGGTGAATATAATTTAAAATATTTTCTGTCTGTCTCATAGGATTCATGCCTTGGCAGTTAATTGTGCCACTAGAACTGGAAAATATATGATGTCTTTTTCTTGGGAAATCATAGTCTCTCAAGTAGAAAACAAATTTTACCCTCCACAGTACTGTGTCTTTTTATTGTTTAGTCAATTAAATAATATAATGTTTTAATATAACAACTCCTCTAAAATTTCAAATTTCACCAGTGACATTCCTGTTTTCCCATGAGTCCTCAAAGGTAACCAAAGGAAAATTATTCTTAATTTGAGAACAGAAAAAAAAAGTTGTTTAATTAAGTTTTTGAACTTCATATTTTATTCATATTTACCTCATACTCACAAATCATTTTGAAGTAGAATGCACTGTAATACTTCATTAATGGATTCCCTGGATTTAGACATATTTCATAACAGATAATGTCATTTTTACACTAAATTCTTAGAATTGTTAAACAAAGCAAAGACAATACAGAATGCAGTACGGTAAACAACAATCAAAGCAAAATAACAAAAAAAAAAACAGCTGCATTCTGGTGATTTATATTGTAATTTTTTCAATAGAGGCCTCAGGCACTTTCAATTATACCCCACTCCCCTAGCTTTTCAGCTCCCATGTGTCAAAAATACAAACGTGTGAGAGGCAAAATTCTTCCACTTCATGTAGGAGAGCTAAGTGAAGTATTTCATATATTTTGTATTCTCAGAAAATCTCTGAACTGCTGGCAAAGTTCCAGTCAGAAAGTGGTAGCACCAGTCTCTTATGTGAAGGACAAGATGACCAGAAGAGAGTGATTTTCAGCTCACAACTCTCTCCTGCATTTCAGGCTCTACATGGGTAATGTCTTTTCCCCTGTGCTACAGACCCGATTACCATCAACTTGTGTGAAGAAGGTCATGGTTTGCCTAAAGGAAGGAAGTTTTGTACTTTTTCCTGACACCCACAAGAGTCAGCTATTCCAAGAGCAAACTCTGCTGTGTAGAGGAGCAGAGAAACATCTGCTGATATCCACAGAGAAAGACACCATGCCCCAGATAATGACATGGGTAGTACTCTGCAGCATATGCTTCTGTAAGAAGAGCACACCAAAGATGTCTTACTTCAAATTGAATACCCACCAAGAAGGGGAGTTGACCTCAGAGAAAAGAGGTCCTGCCAGAAGTCTTCATGGGATGGTGATCATGGTCTCTCACACTGAATGCACTTATTATCCCTTTTTACCTTTAGTCCTTGACCACTTAAATGAATTGTTCTGTTAAATTAAAACATGAATGTGAGAATAAAATAAGACAAACCAACTGGTATCTTTGACATTAGGACAGAAATTTTGTAGACTCCGGGTATAATTACATTCCAACTCCCAACAGCAATTTCATATTTCAAATGCTGAAGTTGTTGTCCTGTCAGCAGCAGTTAACTTCCCATTATTAACAGTCATTAACAGACTGGGGAGAAAAAAACAAACCCTAAAGTTTTTAGAAGTTAAAGATATAGGCAGCTAAAGATGCCAAAATCTTTCCTATTTTTTGTGAGTGAGTCCATAACAAAATTAGGCATTCTTAATCTTTTATTTATACACACATATAAAAAAATTCTGTTCTACTCTATAGAGAAAAGATGAGTGAAAATTCATTGACAAAATATGTCTTGTCCTTAATAATTACAGTCATTCACTCTATGAACAACTAGATCATTAATAGGGAATTTTGCCTGCCTCCTGTTTTGATAAGCCAACAAACATGCCCATTTAATTTCATTTAACTTCCATCACAGTTAGCGCTAAGCTACATTCCCTACTAGCATATTTTTTACTGCCTTCAACTTCATTATATTGGAGAAGTCCTTGAGGAAAAGCCTGTCATTTCACTGGTGCATCTGAATTTATTTTAGAGGTGTCAAACAATAGCAGGCCCAGCCATTTCTGTTCTTCCAAAACTTTCCCACACTTGTCCTAGAAATATTGCATACATACTGAATGCTTGTCTCATCCTCTGGCTGATAGAAAACCAGTTGTTGTGGTGTGTTGCTACTCACACTCTTCTCTTTTGTTGCTGACAGAAACTTGCAATGAGTTCAATGAGATGGCTTAGAGTTCGCACATCTGGAAACTTAGAGCTGGTCAAGTCAGATGGTGTCAAAATTTTTGAGAAGCTGAACCCATGATCAGTGTAGGATTGTACTGCACTCCTTTTATCAGTGATGTTACAGATGGTTGCGATTAGGTCATATGTGCCTTTCTTCTCTCTGAATCCGCCCTTTAACTTAATGTGATCCTTCATCATATGGACAAGGACTTTGTTCTTAGGCAGAATCTGGAAGATGTTATGATTGTAATAACACTTTGTTATGCTGTCTTTTCTTTGCTGAGGGCAAAAAGATTACCTTTGTCCGCTTATTTTTCTGCCTATCCTGACATCAGTGCAAATTTCTCACATGAGATCAGCTCTGATCACCAATTGCTTTTATCTGTTCTCATAACGCATTAGCTACCGCTGTTCCTCTTTTTAAGGATAAGCACATATTAATAGCTTTTGCTCTGTTCTCATTTTGTCATCATCCTATGTGGTGAATAGCTCTGATGAAACATGTAGATTGATGTGTTCAGCAAGATGTTTAATAATATTAGTAGCTTTAAACTCTGAGACCATCTTAAGGCATACAGCCTTTCACAGCTTTGAAAATTAGCTGGTTCACCATATTCATACAATGAGAAACCATGACGTAAAGGTGTCTTAACACATAGACAGTGTCTACAAAAGCAAAAATGAAAGAAATGTTGTATGAGAATTGATAGATAAGTGTAATCATTTAAAAAGTGCATTCTTTACATCATTAAACTACTGTACTGGATTCTGAACTCATCCTACTTATTGGTAGGTCATAACCTTGTCACTCCAATAGGCAGGAGGAAAAGATAACCCTTCAAAGTGGCAAAATTAGAGAAAGCTGCATGTAGATATTCTTTTTCCAAAAAAATTATATTTGACTGCACTTTCCCTTTCTGAATGACAGGGAGCAGAGCCATTGTTATGGCCTTCTGGTATGATTATATTACCTTGTATTATTCATAATTTGGGTAGCAGAATCCTTCTGACTATTGATTCAAGTAATACATGTATTTAGTTCAAAGATATATGCATGATGTGGCTGATGGCATATCACTCCTAATGACCAACCAATTCTTCATGTTTTGTTGAAGTTGCGTCCTCCAACAAACCAATCTGGTTTGTGCAATTAGCAAAGCTCTTCCTGATATAACTGTCCTAGCCTATAGCCCTGAACACATTCCTGTGTAGTAAATACAGAAAAACCTAATGCTCCAGCCTCACCACTACAATTTCTGCTTGCCAGCTTCAATGCAGTCCAATTCAATCATTAAATTATAGAATCATGAGACATTTACCCTACAGAGCAAGCCAATCTGACATCTATGGCCAAAGTGAGTGGTTCTGGGAAGAGGCAAATGCTGGTGAAGCCTGGGAACAGCAGAACCACCAGGCTGCTGGTAGGAACACAGACATAACTACACTCACAGATCACTCAAGCACACACTATGTGTGCTTTGTCACTTCCTGCCATCCCATTATTACTTTCTGACATTGTATATTTGCAGATAAATCCTTTGTGGGAGCACTTTGAATTTCTAGACAGTACTCAGCTGCCACAACTGAGTAATTATGATACAGGAACTGCACAGTTTCTAGTAGGAGCCTTAGTTTGTGAATTGTCAACATTTACTTGGAGTGGTGTTAGTAGTGATGCAGAAAACAAACAGATGTTCGATAAATATTATTTTATTCTGTACTTGGAAGGAAGTATTTGCATACTTTATGAATGATGAACTACTTTCTAATCCATTAGTAAATGAAGAAATATGTCTGACAGGAATAAATATTTTAAAGCATCAAAGCTAATTAACATGAGCAAAAAAAGGTGTTTGGGGTTTTTTAAAGATATCTTACTGCATTTTCATTCATAGCCCAATTATCTTAATTTGCAATTAGTCTTGGAATATCAGGAAAATTTCACAGGTCTGGAAGACCATTACACTGAAGAAGGAAAAAAAAAAAGAAAAAAAAAAAAAAAAAAAAAAAAAAAAAAAAAAAAAAAAAAAAAAAAAGAAAGAATTACTGGCTGTGAATTGAATTCAGAAATAATTTAAATGAGAACTTTGGCAGAAAGTTTGAACATTGAGGTCAATTAATTGTAGGGATATAGTAGAACTATACTGGCTTTGGTGGGAGGAATAAAATAGAGTCCCCAGCAGAGGCAGCTATTGGTGTTGTTCTTGCTTTCCATCTCACTCACAGCTAGCTGCCTACACTTCAAAGTCCAGGTGTCCCCCTGGCTTGTACTAGCACAAGTAGTGAATGATCCACCCAACATCTTCAGGTCTTTCTTGCAGATATGTTTTTGTTAAGCATGATTTTTTAGATTCATTATAGGTGTGACTGAAAGAAATTTAAAGGGATGCGATATATAAGAAGTCTTATTAGATGATTTAATAGTCTCTTTTGGGCTTTAAACTCAATGTTATGAGGTTATGATTGTTTTCTTATAACCCATGTGGAAGGAATTTAACCTATCCCTACAAACTGTAAGTATCTTCTATGGATACTGCTACTCACACTCACCACTTTCCACTGCAGCATGCAAGGCCATTGAAATCTTGTATATTTTGATAGAAGATATTTCTACTCTCAGCTTATATGCATACTACAGACAAAAAAAATGCACCTGCAGAAGAACTTGATAAAAATACATTAATTGTAACCAAGAGTTATTAACATGTCTGTCTGAAACTTGAGCAAAGTCTCTTTAGTATAATGGTACCTATATGTTATTATAAATATACTAATTTCAGATATTTGAATTCTTATTTACAATTGCACTCTTTTTTAATTCTTAGAAAACATGAAAAGACATCTTAATCTCCCTGATAAAAGTAAAAATTCCTAGCTTACAAAATAACAAAAAGTCAATTTTTAAATTTGCTCTCGGTCTTTTTAGTTTCAACAGCATATTTACAGTTAGATTTCTGGAACTGAAGATGTTTTCCTTAATTTGTGATGTCTAGATTCTATTTATGATATTACATTATTGTCATTTTTTTAATTGTGTTAAAAGAATTTATCAGCTTTTGATTCTTTATAAATAATCAGGCCCAGGAAGATGTATTATTACAGGTTTGCAATTATGTTCAACCAGGAGGCATTAAGAGGGTGAACAAAAAGGTCTTCCTCCCAGACAAGAACTAGAGGAGTCAGCTATTTATGTGGCTTTACACTCCTAGCTAACCAGGGCTTTTACATGGAGGAGGTCAAATGGTCTATAGTCAGATGTTCCTGATATAAGGCTTGGACTACATTACACTCTGAGAGAAAATACCTCAGCAATGGGGAAACAAGAAACAAGTGGAAGGTTAAGATGACCGGTTGACTGGGAGCTATGTGTGGTTAATCTGAGAGGAGGCAAGAGTTTCTGACATCCGCCAACTGTCCCTTTAGAGGCTGTTTTACTGAAAAACAGAAAGAGGACGATCTGTGGAGAACTCTGCAGGGGACTACTCACATAGACTGTCTGACTGTTCCTGTGAATTTTTGCATAGTGAATTATGACATAGTAAACTGTCACATGGGAAGCAAATCTCTACAGCTGACTCCAATTAGCCACTAATCCTTCCAGAGAGTGCTAAGAGTGGGAGAGGTTGGAGGAAAGGGGTGGGGAATGCAGTGGCAGTACTTCAAGATCCATCTTTTCCTAAGAGGAAGAGAAGCATTTCCAAAAAAAAGATTACATATTCATGAAGGTCCAAGAAGAAATTTGCTCCAAGGGGTGTATGAACACCTTGTTAAAATAAGACCCTAAGAAGAGCACAGTTTGAGGATGTCTCCCTAGAAGCCTGTGTTTGCTGAAGGAGTAAGAGACTGTATGAAAAAAACCTAAAAGGGTGCAAACTACATATTGACTATCCTCTTTTAAGATGTTTGGCAATTTTTTCTGGATTCTCCTACTATTAGTCAATATATTAGACTAATTCAGACAATGTAACTAGCCTGGTAAATATGGAAATATTACAGTTCAACCTAAAAGTAGAAAAGCAATATTGAACTGAGAGAATATCTTTTTATCTATGTCAAAACACAGCTTAGCATTGTTATGGATCAGCAAAGGACTAACAAATTATTTACTTTTTCATTTGTGGCAGTTTGTGATAAACATATTTACAATGTGTTGTCTGTATTTCCTTATTCTACTTAAGTTTCAGAACACACCGATTTGTTATTAAAATATTCCTTCTGTATGATAGCTTCTTGAAAATTTGGTTTCCTCTCATTTAGAACACACTGTATTATATATGACATAAACAATTCACGGCATACTTTTCAGCTTCTCCTAAAGCTTCTGCAAATACATTGTCCTGGATTGACTTTTGCGGATGTTCAGAAGATATCCCACACAAAACTATGAAGAAATGTTTTATGATATAAAGCGGATGAGTCTTTCCTCAACATAAATATCTTTGTAAGTAAGAAGAAATGAAAAAGTATAAACTAATATGTATTATTCCCAGAAAATATTTCTTTAGTATTTTTATTATGCTGGTAGTATAATTGGTTAGAACCATTTTTAAAACCCTTTCTAAGTATTCTGAATTTAACAAGGGTGATATAGAGCTACTCCTGCCTGTAGAGCCAATCTTATACGAAGCTGAAATGCTTCACTTCGTAAAAAACAACTACTGTTCATGTCAGAAAGAGAATGTATAAGGATATTCAAAAGTTTTAATGGATTTCTTCAAAGGAGTAGTATACCAAACATTAAAAGTTGTCAATATGTTTGGAAACAGATAGCAAATGCTTGTTAGAAACACATCAAATTTTTTCTCTTTAGAACAAGTACTAACATTAGAAACTCTACTCATCTTTTACAAAATGTCCAGAATTATTTCCTGATCAGCTTTGTGCATTTAGCAAATACAAATTTTTTTCTATGCTAAGTTAAAAAACCTTATGAATGTTGTGTTCAACTAATTAAATTTTTGTACGTTTAGGTAGAATTACCTTTTTTCATTAACTCATTACATCTCCCAGTTTTTCAAGATGCTCAGACTTTCATTACTATCATGGAAGTGTTGCTTAGACTTTCCATCATATTTGAGAAGTCATGGCACTCTGGTGAAGTCCCCACAGACTAGAAAAAGGTAAACGTAGCCCCCATTTTTAAAAAGGGAAATAAGGAAGACCCAGGAAACTACAGGCCAGTCAGTCTCAGCTCTGTGCCTGGCAAGATCATGGAGCAAACCCTCCTGGAATCTATGCTAAGGCACATGGAAAACAAACAGGTGATTGGTGACAACCAGCATGGCTTTACCAAGGGCAAATCATTCCTGACAAAGCTGGTGGCCTTCTACGACATGGCCACAGTGCTGGTGGATAAGGAAAGGGCATCTGACATCATCTACCTGGACTTATGCAAAGCCTTTGACACAGTCCCACATGACATCCTTGTCTCTAAGTTGCAGGGACATGGATTTGACAGAAAGACCACTCGCTGGATAAGGAATTGGTTAGATGGTCACACTCAAAGAGTTGTGTTAGTGGCTCAATGGCCAAGTGGAGACCAGTGATAAGGGGTATTCCACAAGGGTCAGTACTGGGACCAGTGCTGTTTAACATCATTGTTGGTGACATGGACAGAGGGACTGAGCGCACTCTCAGAAAGGTTGCTGACACCACCACACTTGGTGTGGTGTGGTGGGCATACTAGAGAGATGGGATGTCATCTAGAGGGACCTTGACAGGTTTCAGAGATGGGCCCATGCAAACCTCATGAAATTTAACAAGGCCAAATGCAAGGTCCTGCACGTGGGTCGAGGCAATCCCAAGCACAAATACAGGCTGGGCCGAGAATGGATAGAGAGCAGATCTGAGGAGAAGGACTTGGGGGTATTGGTGGATGAGAAGCTCAACATGAGCCGGCAGTGTGCGCTTGCTGCGCAGAAAGCCAACCGTGTCCTGGGCTGCATCAAGAGAAGCATTAGCATTAGGTCAAGGGAGGTGATTCTCCCCCTCTACTCCACCTGGAGTACTGTGTTCAGATGTGAGGCCCCCAACGTAAAAAAGACATGGACCTGTTGGAGAGAGTCCAGAGGAGAGCCACAAAATTAATCAGAGGGCTGGAGCACCTCCCCTATGAGGACAGGCTGAAAGAGTTGGGGTTGTTCAGCCTGGAGAAGAGAAGGCTCCGAGGAGACTTAATAGCAGCCTTCCAGTACCTGAAGGGGGCCTACAGGAGAGATGGGGAGGCACTCTTCATCAGGGAGTGTAGTGAGAGAACAAGGGGTAACGGGTATAAGCTAAAAGAGGGTAAATTTAGACTAGACATTAGGAAGAAATTTTTCACTATGAGGGTGGTGAGACACTGGAACAGGTTGCCCAGGGAGGTTGTGGATGCCCCATCCCTGGAGGTGTTCAAGGCCAGGCTGGATGAGGCTTTGAGCAACCTGGTCTAGTGGAGGGTGTCCCTGCCCATGGCAGGGGGGTTGGAACTTGATGATCTTTAAGGTCCCTTCCAACCCAAACCATTCTATGAATCTATGATATTGAATAGCACTGGTCCAAATACCGAACCCTGGGGGACTCCACTAGATACAGGCCTCCAACTAGACTCCATCCCATTCACCACAACTCTCTGGCTTCTTTTCTCCAGCCAGTTCACAGTCCATCTCACTATCCGATCATCCAGATTGCACTTCCTCAGTTAGCCACGAGGATACTGTGGGAGATGGTGTCAAATGCTTTACTGAAATCCAGATAGACCACATCTACTGCTTTACCATCATCTATCCACCCGGTAATGTCCTCATAAAAGGCTATCAGGTTGGTCAAGCATGACTTCCCCTTGGTGAAGCCATATTTACTTATGTGCAGATCAGAAAGTAGTATAAATCCAGGGGTACAACACTGGGTAATGGCCTTTCTAGTCTAGCTCCTGCTTGGTTGCTACATCCCAATATTTGTGACCCTGGAGATGTGATTTATGGGCACATAGTATGCTGTGAACAAACATCATTACAAAGCTTCAAATTTTCTTCTCAGTTTAAGTGCCTGAGTTTATGTACCTCTCATTTGCCACTCCATGGAGGCACTACTGGTTTTGGGTCTGGAGGTGAAATTTGCCTTTTAGGGAAAGATAAACCTGAAGGTTGCACAAAATATGTTGTATCTCATTAAATGTTGCAGAAGGCTTTCACACTCTATAGGGGAACACTCTTGCTGCTGGTTTTATCCCTAAAATAAAATACAATTATTCAACAACAGCTTCCTATGCATTGTCAAAGTTCAAAGATGGAAGCCTTTGTGCTTTTAAATCAGTGTGTTTCCAAAGGTAAAAATAAGGTAGATCAAAACTCAGCATCTGCTCAAGAAATGTTCAGAGTTCTCTCTCTCTGCCCAGCCTTTTCCTTGTCCTCCAGGGATATCTTAGATTCAGCATAAAGTATTGATATTTTACAAAAAAGAAGGGGAAAAGGCATAATCAAACTTTCTATCAAAGATGATGTGGAGACATCATCCCAGAGTGCTAAAAATAGATTAGGATTTTTTTTTCTTAAATAGAGATGGCAGAAAAAAAACTCATTAAGTTTACAAAAATGAAAATAACATAGAGACATTCATGTCACTCAAAAAAACACAAAAAAAATCAGGAGTACTGTGGTGAGATATTCTTTAAATGGACTGCTTAACTTTGCTTTATTTGGGCAAGTTAGTGTTAAACTACCTCGTCTGACTTCTTGTAAAAGAATTGTTTTCAGTGATTTCAGCTGAAATAGCTGTACTACTTGCTTGGAATAATGATGGAGGATGTCAAAGGGCATTCCTAAAGCTCAAACAAACATTAATAGCACCTTTAGTATTCTTTTACACAGATTTTAAATCTTTTGTTTTTCAAATCTTCATGGAAGCCAGAAAACTTGGTCTTGGAACCATTCTTGCTCAGACCCTGGAGGGTGAAGAGAAGATCATTACGCCTACTCCTCATCTGCTGACTTAAGTGGAATGAAATTACGTAACTTCAAAGCAATAGAAACACCATTCACAATCAGAGCCCTGCAGCAGAATGACCCTTCTTTCTCTAAGCTGCATTTATTGGCAATGCCACTATGAGACCCACAGCTTAGACTCCACCTTCTCTCCTCATTACAAATGACCTTCTTTGTAGTCTTGGACCCTCCATGTTTTTGACAGAGATATCACATTGCCAACTGTGTAGTGCCAGAAAGAAAGAAGAAGACGTGACATTTGCAGATGTATTTAAAAGTCACCCCTACATGTGAGTCACACTAAAGCAGCCATTTCTTGTTCTGTGCCAAACCCATGGTTCAAGATGCTGAACAACTTCCCATAAAGAATTCCAGTTTAAAATATTAAGAAAAGATTAAAAATGCAGACTTGAGACTAGTGATTTATTTTCTTTCAGGTTATGAAATACTTGTTTCAGTGAAAATATTCACTGTAGCTGTTGTCCATTCATCAGTGTCTCTGTTGGGTAAATACAGACGAAGCTTTTCTTTCATCTTTGGAGTTCAAGTGCATAAACAGGACAGTGAGACAACTCTGTCTTTTCTGAAGACTGGCTACAAGATTGTGCCTTCAGGGGTTTTAGTCTTGTAACTTTCACACACAGAAAAATCAGATAATCCGCTTACACAAAAAAAAAAAAATCCCTGATTTCAGAGACTTGGTGATCACCCTCATCTAAGCAAAATTTACCCACAATAACCTGATGGCATCTACTAAATCAGAAGTCAGTCTTTGACTTTTTAAACTAAACTAAGCTGGCATGTTTATAATTGTCATGGCTTCAAGCTCTTCCTTTTTGTTCACCAACCAAAGACACCTTGACTGAGTTGTCTACAGTGCCAAGCAGCTAGTATTTGAGCTGCCATTAATGGGAAATGTAGACCTTCTAGACTTCAAATTCAGTCTTGCACTGGATATTTTCAAATTCTAAAAATGTGACAACATTTTTTTAAAAATTTGTTTCATTTTTTCAAAAATATGGTTGTGAAAATGAGCTCCCCAAAATGTAAAATTATACTATACTGAGGATTTTACAGACAGATAGGTACCCTAGGTCTTTAAGAAATACCTTCACTTAGGTTGAAATCTCTGAGTCTAATTACAAAATCTTAAAATAGGCTGTATCATAACATCTTTTCCTGCAAAAGTTAACTTCTCAGCAGTTTACTTGTACCTTAGAACTTCAGCAGTCTTCTGAAAAACTCCTTTCTACAAACCTTCTGACCTCTCAAAAAAAATAGAAAATGTACTTGTCTATAAGATGTTTTGCATATTTTCTATTTCTTATGTCCCAAAGAATGGAGGTATAGGACTATGCTCTGGTATTATCTAAGAACTGTGTGAAACATTTCAATTGAGCAAATCCAGTTTCCATCAGCTGAATATCTGCTCTAAGTTACTATGTTTCCAATGACATCTGTCCTTGATAGACAAATCATACTCATGAGTACTTGCAGCCATTAATATACTCCTCCCACTGTTTCTAGTTCACAAGATATTTGCTAAAACCAGAGAAGTCTGGATTTAAGATCTGGCTTTCCTGCTTTCTCTTTGCTATCTCCATTAAGATAAACACCAGAAAACAACAACCATTTCCAATGCTGTTTTGTAGTTGTGGTGGGGAATTTATTTTGTCATTAATGGCAGATGTTTTGTACTATGTGCTTCAAGCTGTAAAAGGTGCTTGAGAGCTGTTTTGTTAACACGGCACTCTGGCAGAAACTCAGGCTTTCAAGACGAGATACAAAAGTAAATAAAACATGTAAGAGGTATAGCCTAAATATAATAGACCTATTTCCATACTTAAGAGCCTTTTTTGCCACTACATATAAGGATATAACTGTCAAATTCCCTTTAATGCTGATTTGAGACTACTGAATGTCTTGCTGTATAGTTTCAAAGTTAAATCTCCAAGTACTGTGCTAACAATGCACCCCAAGATCTATGTCTTCTGATTGTATTGAACCATTTTCTGCAATGAAATTATTTCCCTTAAGAAAGCCTAAAGCCTCTAAAGAGAGATGCTTTTATAGGTTGCATATAGGATGAGGGAATCTCACATATTTAAAGAGGACCTCGTTATACCCAGAGCCTGGGCTGAGTGTCTTATGCCTTAGAAAAAGATTCTGAAATTTTCCCAGATTTACAAAAACAGTGCTCAAACTTGCAAGAGAAAGTTAAGAAATCTGAACATGTTAATCATGAAATGTTATAGCTCTCTGTAGAAGATGAGCCTGAAGTAACAGGAGCACATACTGTAGAAAATCTTGTAATATTTCATTTTCTGAAATCTCCTGAAGTCAGGTTGATGGGGGTGGGTAGGAGAGCTTGCATAGCAATAGTGCACAAGGAAAACAATGTGTTTGCTAAGCTGATCAATAGCACGATTAAATTGGCCAAGCAAAAGACTGATCAATCTTACTATTGATCAGCTTAGCAAACATGAGTGTGCCTGTGTAGTATGGCTACACCGTGTCTATTAGTGTTTCATCACAATATAAATACAGGGAGTTATTCAAATGAACTTGCAACAGATGCATACTGTTTGTCCAGAACAAAAGCAGAAATACATTGATCACAGTCTCTTGCAGAGAAGACAGAAAACTGACATTAAATTCATATGTTTAAAAAAGCAGATTATCTAAATATAGAAAGAAAAAACAAATCTTCCCTTATCACAATTTGTTTACTGTATTTCTATGACAGATAGCTGAATTTCTTAAAACAGTTCAGTTCTTATTATGACTTTTATGGAAAACATAATCATAGAATCATTA
>VZTO01001988.1:1412-16319 GCA_013400615.1 Syrrhaptes paradoxus
ATGCTGGGGGGGCCACAAGCTGGGCTACTGGAAACCGGAGGCGGGTTGCCGGCCGCGATGGCTGGTAATGAGCATCGTCACCCCGGATCCGTTTCAGCGCCTTTCACCCGCCCCGGCACTGAGCTGCCGGCAGCGATGGGGGGATGTGGGGGTGCAGAGTGACCCTCCCCTGGATTGCAAAGTGACCCCCTGGAGTGCAAAGTGACCCCCCCAGGGATGTAAAGTGACCCTCTGGGGTGCAAAGGGATTCCCCAGGGTGCAAAGTGACCCTCTGGGGTACAAAATGACCCCCCCCAGGAAGGCAAAATGACCTTCTGGGGTGCAAAGTCCCACCCCTTGGGGTGCAGAGGGATTTCCCGGGGTGCAGAGCAGCCGCTGAGGCCGCAGGTGGTGGCAGTGGCAGCCCCAGGGCTGGGGCTGGGGGCACGGGGCCGTTGCTGCCTGCTCCCCGCCTGCACCGCTGCCTGCTAAACCCGTGCCCCACCCCAGAGGTGGCTGCGTTTCAGGGCCGGGCTGAAACGGTCCCCAGATATCCTTTAAGTTCCTTCCTGTGGAGGTGGGGGCAAATCCTAATCGGTTAATGTTTGCAGTGCCCTTCGAGATAACCGCGGCGGGGCAAGGCTGCGCCGGCTAATGGAGCCGGCCGGTGCCCGGCGAGCACCCGCTGCCTTCTTCCGCCAGCAACCGGGGAGCAAAGTGTCCCCCAAAACCCTGGGAGCCAGCCCAAGATGTACTGGGGAGCAAAGTGTCCCCCAAAACCCTGGGACGTGACCTGAGATGTACTGGGGAGCAAAGTGTCCCCCAAAACCCTGGGGACTCGACCTGAGATTTACTGGGGACAAAGTGTCCCCCAAAACCATGGGGACCTGACCTGAGGTATACTGGGGAGCAAAGTGTCCCCCAAAACCCTGGGAGCCAGCCCAAGATGTACTGGGGAGCAAAGTGTCCCCCAAAACCCTGGGAGCCAGCCCAAGATGTACTGGGGAGCAAAGTGTCCCCCAAAACCCTGGGACCCGACCTGAGATGTACTGGGGACAAAGCGTCCCCCAAAACCATGGGGACCTGACCTGAGATGTACTGGGGAGCAAAGTGTTCCCCAAAACCCTGGGGACCTGACCTGAGACACACCGGGGAGCAAAGCGTCCCCCAAAACCATGGGGACCTGACCTGAGATGTACTGGGGAGCAAAGTGTCCCCCAAAACCACTGGGACCTGACCTGAGACACACCGGGGAGCAAAGCATCCCCCGAAACCATGGGAGCCAACCTGGGATGCACCAGGAAAGGCTGGGGTGGGGGATCCACGCCGACACCCCGATATCTGAGGCAGGGAAACTTTGCTCGGCAGTGGGGGGAGACGAGCGGCTCTTATCTGATGGGGGAGCCGGGCTGGGGGCGAGGGAGCCGGGAGCCCGGGCGCGGAGCTGCACCTGGCACTGGGCTGCCTGGATAAGAAGGTGATAGCAGAGATAACGCCGAGCAGCAATAACGGCCACTAAAGCTTTCAGCGCGATGGATAAAAATCGATATGCCAGGCACTTTGATTTATAGCCAAAAATAATAGGACTTTTATACCCGGTGATTGATTTATTTGATGTTAATCATTCCCGCTTATCACCTGTATTAATAATCTCCAATGCCGGTGACGTCACCCCTGGGTGTTCGCTCCGGCGCCGATCGATGGGGCTCCGTGCTGGTTATCCGCCCGGGACGCCAAGGCAAACATGTACTTTGGGCGCTAATCTTCCACACTGTCCTATGCAGATAGGCTTTATCGGCCCCATCGCTGCGGCACTTAATGGAGAAAATAATTGTTATCAAGTTGCTATGAATACGCCACAAATAGAGCCCTGACGGGAGCGGGGCTGGACCGGCTGACGTGGGGCCGGCGGTGGGATGGGAGAGATGCTGGGAGGGGGGGGGTTTGGGTGCCCACCCTGGGGTCGCTTGGGAAATCCCTCAGGGGGATGCGTGGGGGGCTTGGATGTCCTTATGGGTCACCCTGTGGGGTGCAGGGGACCCCACAGCTGGGCAATGGGGGGGTTTGGACACAGGGACCCCCCCCCATGTGCTTGGATGCCCTTATGGGTCACCCCGTGGGGTGCAGGGGACCCCACAGCTGGGCAATGGGGGGGTTTGGACACAGGGAACCCCCCCCATGTGCGTGGCCCCAGGGTGTCACCGGTCCGGTGGTTCTGACCCCCGTGGGATGCTGGCTGTGACATTCCCCGTGCGTGACCTGCCATCGTCCCTCTCCTGCTGCAGAGTCCAGAGATGCCCCGGAGAGTCCGAAGGAGCCGGAGAAGCTGGATCCCGGAGAAATCCCGCAGGAGGAGGACACCTGGAACGGGCCGGGTGAGTCCCCAGTGTGCGGCCGGTCGTCCCACTCCATCCCAGCTCCCTGGCTGGACCAGGAGCAGAGCAGCCCCCAGGCATTTGCCTCCTCTTGCAAAAACCAGTATGAGGACTGGGAGCACTCGGAGCTGGGCAGGCTGCAAATACCAGCACTTCTGCTGGGGAAAAAAAGGTACAAAGTGATGGTTGTGATCCCCCACATCCCCAAGATGCTGTTGGGATGGTCAATACCAAACTGGGAGCAACTGGGATGGTGGCACCGTGGCACTGGGAGGGTTCGGACCCCGTCTTGCGTCGCCCCACGCTCGCGAGGGACCTTTGCAAACATCCTGGCAACCACAAGAGCAACGCTGGGGCGGTTTGGCGATGGTTATCAAAACCCCAAGGAGCGAGCAGAGCCCTCTATCTCCCTCTCCGCATCTCCCTGGCAGCCCGGGTCCCCCGCCGTGTGGGTACCCCGCGCCCTATCGCCCCGCTATCTCCAAACCCGTGGGCTTACGGGGCTCAGATTGGGTTTGCGGGTGCGTGTCCGCCGGGGATGTCACCCACTGGGTGAATGGGGACAGGACTGGGGGGTGCTGAGACCCTCAAGGGGGATGTGCCACATTTTGGTCCCCAGGGATGCTGGTGGGTCTGGTTTCGGAGCAGCCCCCAGAATGGGAAGGGGGTGACCGTGATGGTGACCCTGCTGCAGGACAGCGCTCGCCCTGGTGATAGATGCGCTGGGCAGGGATGTCCTCAATGTGTCCCCAAGGCCACCAGCCTCCTGCGTGGGCTGGGCGATGGAGGAGCCCTGGGAAACGCCGGCTGCCGGCGCACGTGCTCCTGCAGCTGCCCAAATCCCCACGGGGAGCCCCGCTCCCCCCTTCCTGCCCCATGCGAGGGGAAGCTGCGGCGGCCCCGCTGATATCCCAGCCCTTCCTGCGTGCCGGGCAGGAAGGAGCCGCGCGGCCACCCCCCGGCTCCTCCTTATCTGCTCCCCAGCCCTTTGCCCCCGCCACCGCCGGGCTCCTGCGCTGCCATCCCGGGGCACGGCGGGAGGGGGCTGCGGTGACAAACCCACCCCTGTCCCCATATCCCAGGGGGGGGTCACAGCATCGCATGGACCATATCCCAGCAGCATCGTCAACCACGGGCGCCCCAAAAATGGACCACGGAGCCTGGGCTGTGGCCGTGCCTCCCCTTCCCCCCTCTTTTTCCTCGCCGGAGCGGGTTATTTGCATTCTTTATGTAAAAGAGATTTTATTATCGCCTTCTCCCAGCCCATCTCTATTCTGGTAATTGGAGTGGTATTAATTTCTGTGTGGCTGGGAGTTGATGGCGGTCCGGCGATGCTGCAGCGATAGGGTGTTCCTTTCGCACCAACCGCCGCGATAGCCCGTCTATCAGGCGCTCTGCAGGCTCTGCACTTATCAGGGATGGAGCTGGCGAAAAGGGAAACTCTGAGCAGCCTGAATTTTCTTTTTTTATCTGGCAGGATCCGCCGTATGTCAGCAATGGCAGCCGCAAAGATGCGGCTTGGCGGGTGGGGAGGGGACAAGCGGGCTGCTCCGGGCTCTTTTGTTCGTACTTGTGGGGTATCGCCTTCCCCTGGACTTTTTTTTGGGGTCTGTTGGGTGTCCCCCCAATGGCTTTGCCCTGTGAGTTTCCAAAATTGCGGCCAGTTGGGCGCTTGGCAGAGCAGGGATGCGGCGTGCCGGGACCTTGCCATGGGGCTCCTTGGCCAGCGAGGGAAAAGGAGTATTTTATTTTATTTTATTATTTTATTTTATTATTTTATTTTATTTTATTATCTTTGCAATGACCTTGTTTGCTGGAGGGGGCTGCCGCTCGCCTGGCTGATATGCAAATCCCTGGGAGCTCTAAGCCTCGGTTTGGGAGCCTGTACGGATGTGCCGTCCCTTTGGTTGGGGTGCTGGGACACCCCGACTCGGTTCTGGACCCTGATGGGATCCCGGGATGGAGCGTGGCCATGCGTCGTGCCCGCTCCTGCCGACCGCTGCATCCTCTGGTGGGTCCTGAGAGGGGATGCGCATCCTCCCCGGTTCCCCTAAACCACCCCAAATTCCCCCAAACCACCCCAAACCCTTCCTCCCGGCCCTGCCAGCAGCTCTCTGCCATCCCCCAAGTTTCCATCCTTCCCCCTTGTTTCTGTTCTCTCTGGAGCAGGGCCGGTCGTGGAGACTTTGGGGAGCCCCCGCAGGCTCCAGCTCCCCTCCCGGGGCTGTCCCATCCCCACCCAGCCAACCTCACCAGGTCCAACCAATTTTCCCAAAGGGATAAGATGAAAAGCTCAAAAAAATGTCGTAACCATGGTGCTGGGACAGGGGGATGGAGCAGAACCGAGCTGAAGGGACAGGCTGCTCAACCACAATACGAGACCCTGGAGAATCCCCACCAGGATCTACCTGGGAAGCCTGGCTGGCACTTGCTTTTCTGCAGGGTGGGATGAAGCTTTTTTGCTTTTGTCCCCACGGGGGACAACCCAGAGTGACTTCTGCCCTGTCCCACCACCCTCCCTGAAACAGCAGCAGCCGCTCCTGGGGGGTTCCTCACCCCCTTCCCTACCACAGCTTCACTGTTGGGGTCCCCACCAAGATTTCCACCTCGCTGAGCCCCCCAACCCCCAGCTGCTGCCTTGTCCAGGCTTTATTTAATTAGTGCTAACGATGTCTGTGGGTTAATTAGGGCGCATGGCACAGGGACTGCCCGGGAACCCCAAATCCATCCTCGCCACCGTTCCTGGTGCAGGGTGTCATGATGGGATAGGGCAATTATTATTTTTTTTTAATGCATCTAATTAAAACTGCAAACTTTCTTATTATTTTCCTTTCCCCCCCCGCCTCCCCCTTCCCCTTCTCCTCCCGCTCGCCTTCGGTTGTGTTTATCTGCACCACGACTCCTGCCTGAATAATCTCCGGCTGCCCGGGGTTTGTCTGCAAACCTCAAGGTTGATTATCGGGGCGAGCAGGGCACGGCGAGGAGGGGACGGCTCGTCCGGACGGATGGTCCCCGCGCCGCATCTGCCCCATCGCTCCCCCCCCCCCTTTCCCCTCCGCCCTGGTATGTGTGGGTGGGAAAAATTATTCCAGCTATTTCTCTGTTATCGCTGGGAGCCGGGCTGAGCGGGAGATAGCTGGGGCTGTGTTAGATTGCTGGGGGGGGGGAGAAGTTGGGGTTTGGGGCGGTAGCCCCTCCATTGTCCTGAATTTGGGGGTCCCACAGGACCCTGAAAGCTGTCCCCCCCCTCCCTGGCTTGTGTCTGGTAGAGCTGCGTGCTGGCACTGAGGGCAGCGGGATGTTTGGCATCAGGGATGGGGATGGTCACAGTAGGGGTGGTGGCACTTGGATTGGATTGGGGACAGCGAAGGGGAGCCTGCTGGGGTCTGTACCCGCAGGTTCCTGCCCTCAGTTCAGCCTCTGGCTGGGGAGGGTGGAGGGATGCTGAGGACAGTTTGGGGACACTGCAGGGTGGGGGGATGCTCAGGACGGTCTGGGGACACTGCAGGGTGGAGGGGCACTGAGGCTGGTTTGGGGACACTGCAGGGTCCCTGCAGTCCCCTCCCCTTTTCTGGAGGGGATATCTCCCCTCTGCATCAGCTCTGGGCCCCTTTGCTACCCTTCCTCCCCCCTGCCAGCTTCCTGCCCCCCCACCCCTAGTGCACCCCAACCCGCTGCCTGAATTTTAAATTCCCAGAATTTATCCCTGTCCCCATCCCTGTGGGGACAGCTCCCATTTATTTCCCAGGACAGGGACCCCCTTGGGATGGCGATGCCTTGGAATGGGGACCCCCCTTGGGGACAGGGACCCCCTTGGGTGCCACATCCCAGCAGGACACAGCAACACCCCGAAAAGCAAACGTCCCAGGGAGGCTTATCGGGTGGCATCCTCCTGGGGCAGGGCACCCCGGCTGACGTGGGACGTTGGGGACGGGCGATCCCCGGGTGCCGTGGGGCACCCGCCCCGCTGCCGGCGCCTGCCAGCTGTGCGCTGCAGCTGGCGAGCGGGGTGCCCGACCCTTTTTGAGGTGCAGCACCTCCTGGGTGGCATCAATCTTGCCTGTCACCCCTCACCCANAATGGCAAGCGATGGGCAGGAGCGATAAAGGCAGAAATCTCCCCTTGGCTCCCACCCCACCCCTGGGGCAGCGGGGTGCCCCCCTGCACCCTAAAAGCTGGGTGGGGGGGCAAAACCAGTAGCAGCCCAGCTCTCCCACTGTGGTCCCTCCTTGGTCCAGGTGGTTCAACCAGCACAACCCCAGGCTGAGCCCAAGCAGGCTGAGCCCAGCAAGGCTGGAATTTAAACCCTCCCCGCTCCTTTGTCATCCCCAAGGCTGCCCTGATTACTCGAGCACCCGGGACGGCAAAGCCGGGATAATCTCCTTAGCCCCTTTGGAGAGATTTCCCTTTGTGCGCGGAGGTGAAGAGTGGAGATGCTGCGTGTTCGCAGCTTAAGACTCTTCCCAATCGCCTCCCTCCATCTTATCGGAGCCGTGCCATCACATCATTGCGCTAGTTGAGTTGTCAGGATTTATTCCTTCCGCCACGCGCTCGCCGCTTCTAAAAACAGCAGCTGGGGCGCACGGAGGGGCCGGGCTGGGGCTGCCGGGGGGGGAACCGGGGCTTCTCCAGCTCCGTGTTCCCCGGGTGGGAGCGGGAGAGCCATGGGAGCTTGGGTACCGAGGGATGGATGGATGGATGGATGGATGGATCCATCCTCCCTCCCTCCTGGAGGTTCCCATGCCATGGGGACATCCCGCACGTGCTGGGATAGGAGTAGGGACCAGTTCATCCCAGTTTCCCCGGACTGTGCGTCACTGGGGCTCATGCGGGGGCTGTACCTGGCAGTGTGGCCCCCCAGGGCTGGGCACCGAGTGCTGTATTAATAGGAGTGGCGTGCGGCACGGCGGATGCTGGGACATGGTCCCGTGACGCCCCGATAGCAGTATTTATCCAGATAGTATCCAGGCAGCTGCAAACACTCCGGGTCCTCCGAGCCCAGATCCCACCGAGGGGCAGAGCTGGGGCGGTCGGAGCGGGTGGAAGTCGTGCGGATACGGTTGGGATGGGAGCGGTGGGTTTGCATGGGGTGGCTGGGCTCCTTCTGCCCTTCCCTCCAGCTCACTCCCGCAGGGAAAGCAAACGTGGATGCACGGATGCGGCTGCATGGATGCAGCTGCATGTCTGGAGCATCCAGGAGCAAACCTGGGCGGCTGCAGGAGCCGGCACAGCTCCCGGCCGTGCATCCTCGCCTGGCCACGCTGTTTATTTCCCCAGCTGTAAGGACGCCTTGCAGATGGGCTCTTGCAGAAGTTCATCATCACACCCTGCGTTCACCTCGTGCCGGAGGAGGATGCAGTCCCCAGGCTTCGTCCCTCCCTGTGTGCCCACCCGGGGTCCCCAGGTCCCCAGGGACGCGGGTGCCAGCTGTGCCTTCTCAGCCACTGATGGCAGTGTGATGACAGGATTAATCTTTGCTCTCCGGCACAGCTCAACCTATTTCTTTGAAACCTCTCGATGGGGAGATAAGCCGGGCGAGCAGGCGCTGTGGGTCTGGGGGGGGGCAGGGAGCAGCCCCAGCACCCCGTGTTCCAGCAGCGGGCAGAGCACAGGGTCCGTGCCACACCGAGCAGGTGCCCCCAGCTCCCCAGGGGCTTTTTTCCTCTCTGCTGCTTTTTTTTTGAGACCCAAAGCAAACAGCCGGGTCCCTGCCCAATTTGGTTAATGATCTGGGAGATAAACCCTCCCGCGATAACGGCGGGGCACCGCCTGCCCGCGGACCGATGGCCAGAGGAGATACCCGGGGTGGTGTTCACCTGCCGGGGGGGTCCTGTGGGGAGGGGACCCGCGGACTTTGCTCCTCGCTGCTTGCTGGGGACACTGCTGGGAGTCACCCAGGGGAGGCTGCGGGGGGTCACCCGGGGCTGGCACCAGCTCTTCGCGACCTCCCCAGGGTGCAGGCAGGGATGCTGTGGCTGAATCCAAGCGATGGCCTCAAAGGATGGGGACACGGCTCCGCTGGCTTTGGGATTTGCTCCCACGTGTGGATGACGTGGACACGCAGCATCTCCCAGGCTGCCCCATCCCATCTCCGCATCGTTTCCCCCCGCACCAAGGGCGAAGCACAGCGCTGGCACACGGTTAGTTGGGAAATCGCTTTTTTCCTCCTTTTTTTATTTTCTTGCTGTAGCAATGTGGGCGCAGCCGGGTACCGCGGGGGCTCCGGCAGCATCCCCACCGGGTGCAGCGATGCCCACGCGGCCGGAGAACCGCTCGGGGTGATCCCGGTGGATGGAGGGACCGGCCGGTGCCGTGGCCGTGGGGCGCTGGCGGGGAGCGGGGCCGGCTGCGGTGACACTATTTTTGTCCCCCCCTGTCTGGAACGGTTTTCTCTTTATCAGCGCCTGCGTGTTTTCTCTGCTGGGGATTGATACACAGAAGATGAAGTGCTCTGACATGGGAAGTGTCAGGCGAACGCTCTTATCTCGGAGACATGGTCTCCTGACCCAAACGCTGCTGATTACCAGTGAGACGGGGGGAAGGGGGGGCAAAAAGGGGGGGGCACAGAATAGGGGGGGTGGCGGTTGGGCTCCGTTCCCCGAAAGCAGCCAGGATACGCAGGGTGGCAGAGCCAGCAGGGAGCTGCCAGCATTGGGGCTCTGCTTGGGATCTGGGGGCTTGCTGTCCCCTCCCCAGAGCTGGGGGGATCAGGACTGGCACCCCGGGATGCTGGGATCGTGATGGGAGCCCAGCACCCTGGCAGTGTGTTGGGAGTCAGCTGGGCATTGGAAACGCAGAGCAAGGGTCCCCGCTCAGCCCTGGTGCCCCAGTGATGGCCACATCCTGCCCAGAGGCTCTGCTCCCCGCCTGTGCCCTGGGTCTTTCCAGCCGGGCGAGGGGCTGCTGCTGCCCCTCCTCGCCATCCCTTCGTGACAGGGAATAAATCCCGTCGGCTCCGCAAGGGCCCCAGCCCTCTGCCCTCCTCCTCCTCCTCCATCCTACTGAGATGGAGCCAGTGGGGGCACAGGCAGGGGGATGCTGGGGACACGGAGCAGGGGGATGCTGGGGACACGGAGCAGGGGGATGCTGGGGACACGGAGCAGAGGGATGCGGGGGACACGGAGCAGAGGGATGCTGGGGACAGAGCAGGGGATGCTGGGGACATGGCGCAGGGGGATGCTGGGGACACGGAACAGGAGATGCTGGGGACAGGGGCAGAGGGATGCTGGGGACATGGGGCAGGAGGTGCTGGGGACATGGAGCAGGAGGATGCTGGGGACACAGGGCAGACTGTACCAGCACCGTCTGCATGCCCAAAACCATTTCCCCAGGGATGAAATCCCAGCTAGAAGCAGAGCCGGGATCCCCACAGCCAGGGTGACTTTCTGAGTGTGCCGGCCCCACAGCAGCGTTGAGGGCACCAAGGGGCTGGGTTTTGCCAAGGGGCAGTGGCTGCTCCCCTGGGACACACTCGGAGCCACATCCCTGGTGGCATAAGGCTCCCTTGGTGGCTGGAGGGGACCCACGGGTGACACTGGGACCCGGTCGATCCCAACCCTCACTCCCCACCCAGCACTTCCAGTCACTCACCTCACCCCAATGCCGAGAGGATCCAGGTGTCAGCCCGGCTGATAAACACATCACATCTCCATCTCTGCAGCCACGGGATCGCGTTATCCTCCCCGTGCTCCCGGCTCCAAAAGCAATTTCTCCTTCCAACGAGCGCAGCCTCCTCCCCACCCGCAGGACCCGGGCTCCGGCTGCAGCTGCCCTGCGGCTCTCAAGGACGGGGCTGCGGGCACGTGGCTTTGGGGGGACCCTTCCGATGGTGGGGTCCCAGGGAGGTGACCCCACCAGAGCATCCCGGGGTGCTGGGAGCCCTCCCGGACACAGCTGGTGGCCCCATGCATCATTCGCCGTCTTCAAGGAGCATCTTGATTTTTGGGGCGCAGCATCCGACCCCTTCCCGCTGCAGTGACGGGCAGTGGGCGCGCGTCCGTCTGCGTATTGGTTACCTGCCATCTTATCTGCGCTCCGAAAGACAAAGGCCCAGTTAAAACATTTTAGAGCAGCCTTCATGGCGTATTAACATGTTATCTAACCCATTAAACCAGAGCCTTATCTGATCATCAAAGCCATTAAAGCCCTGAAGCTGCTGCGACTTCGGGTGCGGGGATGGGAAATGCTCCTTCCGCTCCGTTAGCATCCTGTACCGGACCCCCTGTGCCGTACGGGACCCCCCACGCCATACGGGACACCCTGTGCCGTACGGGACCCCCCACGCCATATAGGACCCCCTGTGCCGTACGGGACCCCCTGTGCTGTACGGGACCCCCCACACCAGATCCCACCCACCCGTTGCAGACACGAGCTCTCAGCCCCAAGTGGGTGCCCACGTCCCCAGGGACCTGGGGGTCCGGCTGGGGGACTTCACGCTGATGCTGTGCCCTTCTCCCCGCAGATGAGCTGGATCTGGCCGTGCAGGACGGGGAGAGGAGGGTGCGGACCCGCAGGAGCCTCCCCGAGGGTTTCTCCTGGGGACCCTTCCCGGGCAGCATCCACAGCGAGCCGGCATCGCCGCGGCACGGTGAGACGGTAAGGAGCAATGCCACGGGGTGCCGGTGGGAAAAGTCCCCAGGAAATGTGTTCTTTGGGGAGAGGGGTGGGTTTGGGGGGGATTTTCCCAGCCTGAGCTCCCCATCCCTTGGGAATCTCCCAGTTTGGGNATGGGTGTGCAATGGGTGTGCCGTAGGCGCAGGGGTCTCACATCCCACGTCCCTCCCCAAGCCGCACACCAGCCGCCCCAGCCCAGGGTCTCCCCCAGGCTCCATCCCCACCTTCTCCTCCTCCTTGTCTCTCCCTTNTGCCCAGGGGGTTTCACTGCCCACCGCCCCCAGATCAGAGCATCCCTGCGGGCATGGGGACAGGATGCTGGCTGTCCTCTCCTGTCCCCTCCTGCAGGCAAGCAGGCTGCTGGGTGGCACAGTGACGTTGCAGAGGAGATGGGGTCTGGGTTTTCCACCCCAAATTTGCCCCCAGGGAGTGCACCAGGGCTCTGCAGCTGTTGGAGGGGGGANCCCGTTTATCTTTGCCGAATTAAATCCTTGATTAACCCTTATCTGCCCAGTTTGGCTCCCTATCTCCCGGTTGGCGCCGTGTGTCCAGACACCCGGTACAGGATGATTGATTTCTTAAAGATATGCGCGGCTTTTTTCTGATACTTCATTTATTGTCTAAATATTTTTGCTCCCATTTCAGCAGCTCCCTTATCGTGCCCGGCTGATGATTCCCAGCCCCGCTCTCCTCTCCCTCCCTATCTCTGCTGGGGGAAGCGAGGAAGGAATCGCAGCCCCATCCCTGATAGGGGCTGTCGCCCTCGGGTCCCTTCCTCTTTGCTGCTGGCGGCGGCGGTGGGGGGGGTGCAGGGGGGTCTCCCCCAAATCCTGGCTCTGCTCTCCGTCTCCATGCATGGGAGGTGATCCCATCCTGGGGTTTTAGTGGGAACTGGGAGCACTGGGTGGCTTTAATGCTTCTGTGGTGTGGAGCATCCCACGTGCCTATCGCTGCACTGATGGAGGAGGAGGAGGAAGAGGAGGAAGCTCCCTGCCTGTCCCCCCCAGCAGCTCCCACAGGGCTCCCCAAAACCAGCCGTGCTCAGGAGGGTGTGCAAACCCACCGGCAGCACCAGCCTGGGGGTGCCAAGGGACGATGGAGCTCACCCCGGCTGTTCCCCCCACCCCATCCCTACCCTATGCCCCCCCCAGCCATGGGGGATGCCTGCAGGGGGGCAGCGAGGGCGCGGGGCCGCCCGATAGCGCCGTGTCCCGGCGGATGCGGGGCAGATAGGGTTTCCGATGGTTATCGGCGGGCGCAGAGCGCAGACACTGACCTCTTTGTTGCAGAGAGAACAAGGAAGGGCTCCGTGCAGGGGCTGGGGCCGCCCAGGGGGGCCAGAGCGGGTGCCTGGGGGTGCTGGGAGCACCCCGGGGTGCTGGGAATGCCCTGGGGTGCTGCAGGGTGCCAGGACACCGCAGGGACCTCCCTCCGTTGGGGGGTACCCACAGGTCTCCCCATGCACGGAGCAAACCTGCAAAAGCTCCGCAGAGACCCTCCTGGGACGTGACGGGGCCACCACGGTCCCCGGGGGAGCTGAGCCCATCTGCCACCAGCAGCACCCAACCTGTGTCCTATGCTGGGGGGGGTCCCCTAATCCCCCAGCCCCATTTCCCACCTGCTCTTGGCAGGGGCAGGAGGGTCCCTGCAGCAGCCGCTGCGTGTGCACCCGCGGGGCATGCACAAGCGTGTGCGTGCAAGCGTGTGCAAATGCATGCATGCAAACATGTGCATGCAAGCGTGTGCAAATGCATGTGTGCGAACATGTGCGTGCAAGCGTGTGTGTGCAAACATGTGCATGCAAGCGTGTGCAAATGCATGTGTGCAAACATGCGCGTGCAAGCGTGCGCAAATGCATGTGTGCAAACATGTGCGTGCAAGCGTGTGCAAACGCATGTGTGCAAACGCGTGCATGCAAGCGTGCGTGCGTGGGGGTTTATCACGCTGCCGGCACCCGGTTCCTGGCGGTGATAAGGCCTCAACCGGCTGCGACTGTCAGGCTGAGTTGGAGAGTTTAGAAATATTGGGACGAATAATTAGATTTCATATCGTTACCGCCGCAGCCATCGCAGGATCAGGCAGATTAATTCCCCCCCTTTTCTGCTCGTTAATATTCATTAGAGATGTGGGAAGGCAGAGCCGGGCACGGGCTGAGGGGGGGAGCACCATGACCCCCCTGCCTTGACCCCCGCTGGTTTTGGGGAGCGGTGCTGACCCCCCTCTCCCTCTCCTCCGCAGAGCCCCCCCGTGACGCTGGTGCTGGGGGACGAGAGCTGCTGGCTGTCCCGCCTGCCCCTCGTGCCCACGGAGCCCGACGCCAACGCCGTCATCTACAGGAAGGGTCGGTACCGCTGCCACGCCTGGGGGGGTCCAGGGGTGGGGGGCAGGCATGGGCACCCCCACCCAGGGCTGCTGCTGCGGAGGGATGGGTCCCTGTCCCCTGGCTGTCCCTACACCGGCTGTGTCCCCAGCCTGCTGTCACTGCCCGTGGCCCCCTGTGCCTGCGTTTTTAAGCTGAAAGAGGGGAGATGGAGATGAGATGGGAGGAAGAAATGTTTCCCTGTGCGGGGGGTGAGGCAGGGGCCCAGGGTGCCCAGAGAAGCTGTGGATGCCCCATCCCTGGAGGGGTTCAAGGCCAGGCTGGATGAGGCTTTGGGCAACCTGGGCTAGTGGGAGGGGTCCCTGCCCATGGCAGGGGGTGGCACTGGGTGGGCTTTAAGGTCCCTTCCCACCCAAACCATCCTGGGATGCTGTGACTTTATCCATGGTCCGGATCTTGTTTTCTCTCTTAAACTGACTCGGTTGTCCTTTCTGGTTGTGATGATGTGTATGAACAGCTCAGGAGGCTGGTCTGTCTGGAAAAGATATTTTTAAACAGNGTGCAAACTTTATTGCACACGTTGGTGCAAGACTCAGTGCAAGCATTACTGCAAGCCTGAGTGCAAGCATTAGTGCACACATTGGTGCAAGACTCGGTGCAATTACTTGCGATTGCTGCAAGCCTGAGCGCAAACATTGCTGCACAAATTGGTGCAAGACTCGGTGCAAGCATTGGTGCAAGACTCGGTGCAAGACTCGGTGCAAGCATTCCTGCAAGCATGAGTGCCAGCACTGCTGCAAGCAGGAGCCTCCTGGCAGGCAGGGCTGCAGCACGGGCAGACACTGCCATCTCCAGGCAGGCTGGGAGGAAGCACTGGTGCTACTGGTGCCGCCAGGGCAGTGGGGACAGGAACAGAGGGAGATGGGGGGGGGGGCACAGCAGCAGGATGGGGGTCCGAGGGGTCCGTGCTGACCGCTTCTGTCCCCCAGACGAAGCCCTGTGGTGCCGGACGACGCGTGCCCTGCGGGAGGACGAGCCCGTGTGCGCCTTCGTGGTGGCAGAGCCGCCGGCCATCGCCAACCACCACGGCGTGAAAGCGGAGCCTGGCGACTCGCCCTACCCAGCCGCGCTGCGCTCCGACATCCAGCTGCTGCCGCAGCAAGCGGGCATGGCCGCCATCCTGGCCACCGCCGTGGTCAACAGTGAGTCCCCGGGGCTGGGGGGCGTGGGACGGGGGGGACACAGGGCAAACCATGGGGCTGGGACCATGGCGGGGGTCCCCAGCCCGTCATGCAGGTGATGTCCCATCCTTGTCCCCTCCGCAGAGGATGTCTTCCCGTGCAAGGACTGCGGGATCTGGTACCGGAGCGAGCGCAACCTGCAAGCCCACCTGATGTACTACTGTGCCAGCCGGCAGAGCGCCGGCTCGCCCGCGCTGGAGGAGAAGCCCAAGGAGACGTACCCCAACGAGCGCGTCTGCCCCTTCCCCCAGTGCAAGAAGAGCTGCCCCAGCGCCAGCTCCCTGGAGATCCACATGCGGAGCCACAGCGGTACGGCACGGCACCGGGTGGGACGGGATTCGGGGGTGCTGGGTGATGGGAAGCTCAGCGTGACCCATCG
>VZTO01001989.1:0-21848 GCA_013400615.1 Syrrhaptes paradoxus
AACAGAATATTGTAGGTAGTTAAAGACTAGAATTATTAGAGACAAAGAAAAGTTGATTTTTAAATAATACATTGATAATTTTTCACTGAAAAGTTATAATAGTATTATTGAATATTTTACCAATTTTTTAATAAGGATAGATGAAGAAAATAAAGTAGGCAATCTTATTACAACTTTTAAATAAGTATGAGACGTTTGCCATATGTCATTCCTGCATAGGTGTAACGTTAGAACACATTTTTGAAACACAAGCATACAGAGCTTTGAATCTCAGCTTGAACTCAGGTAAGAATCACTCAGGACATTTACTTAAAACTTTCTTGCAAATTGTGAGAAGGGTCAAAGTAACATATTTTACAATAATCTGGATTCATAGAAACTTAGCAGAGAGAACCAATTTTAAAAAATAATTGAAAAATCATACAAGCAAGCACGCTCAGTCTTTCTGAAGCATAATTGAGCTGTGAAAGAGATTCCCGAGGTAACATGTTAATGTTCAAATACCCTGCAATATACAATCTACTGCGTAAGCTCAGATGGGATCCAAATAAAAACCTATACAGCATGAAACTGAATGTGTCCTGTAGCTACTGGGCCCCTTTGTATGCAGCTAATTCAAAGGCAAAATTTAGGGTAAGACTATTTTTTCAAAAACTGAAACACATTTACAAACAGGTGATATTTCCTTTGTCCTGTCCTAGAAACCAAAACTATGCTTGTGCTTTTCATTTGAAGTCTAAAGCTGTTTTCATGCTTAAGAGTAATTAAACACAGTTCTGCTACCAGAAATTTTGAGAATATTCTTACCAACAACAGTAAGCACAGCACTTGCTGAAACACTGTCCAGAGTAGTGTTAACTATGCAAGTGTATGTTCCATCATCTTTATCAGTTACATTCATAATGGTCAAGTTGTCTTTACCAACTAGAAACCTGTAAATACAATAGATTCAGCCACTGATTTTTCAGGAACCGGTACGGTATTAAGAAACTTGCATAAGACATTATCAAATCCCATATACTCGTGTATTTCAGAAAATACCTAGACAGCAATGTAAGCTGTGGGACCATGTCAGCCTTTTCCACACTGCTCTTTACCATCTTCCCACAGTTACTGTCTATCCTAATGTGTTTTTATTTCAAAATATACTCAAACAACTTTTAATTATCTGTGATCTAGAGCAAAATTGGATTGGACTTGATGATCCTTTTTTCCAACGTTAATGATTCGATGATAAAATAGTCTTACATTATCCCTTTGGCTTCTTATGCCAATTATCTTCTCCTTACAGTTGATAAACATCACTGTGTACAATGAAACATTTTTACATCTCATTTTATTTTGAATTCTATCTTTATATTTTCACCACACTAAGTCCTTTAGTCACCAAATATTGGATAGTGATGATATTTATCAGCCTTCTTTGGAAAATGTCAATATGTTCCTCTCAAAGATCAGGAAAAGGAGCAGAAAAAATAAACTAGAAAACTAAAAATAAAGGAAAATTATTTTGTCCATACCTTTCATCATCTGGCAGTTCATTATTGTCCTTCAACCATATAACCGTCGGTAATAAGGTAGAATCATGTTTTATTATACACTCAAATGAAACTTGGCTGTATCTCTGAATCACTTTGTATTCTGGCTGTTTAATTATCATTGTTGGATCTGAAATTTAAAATTACTATTAGATATTCAGAAAGTCTAAAATTCTATACTAACCTGTGATGACAGAGTGATTCATTTCTTACCTTTAACTTCCAACTGCACCTCATTTTGTGTCTTTCCTAATTCATTCCTTGCTACACATGTGTATGTACCAGTACTATCCTTTTGAGCCACCGGAATTTCCAAGGTTCCATTGTCATGGAAAACGTATTCACTCCCACGCAAGACGCTACCTTTCACTCCCTTAAACCTTTATACAAAAAGTAATATCATTATCCAACTTCATAGTTCAATTCTGTTGTACCTTCCACATTAGAAAATACAGACAGAATCCCAAAACAAAATTTAAACTTGACTCTGTAGTCACATTAAGCATATGTAATAATGTATTAGCATATTGTAATCAGCATATATTTTAAAATATACTATTTCTAAATTGCAAACAGAGTAAGAATAGTTTTAAAGGTTTAAATGTTTGTTTCTATAGATATAGCTGGCTGCTTTTACATAATGTAAGCACAACTACAGCTTACCATTCGATTTCAGGCTTAGGTGAACCAAAATAAGCACAGTCTAGCAATGCAGGACTATCTGCAATCACTTGATACAGTTTATTAGCAGGAGTTAGAATTCTTGGTGGCTCAGCTGAAAAGACAAAGATACCTAGATATAGATACGAAGATGGAAATACCAAACACAAAGACATCAAGAACGGCCTAAAGAATTATATATTAACATCCTTCTCTGAAGGGATTTCTGGTCTCAGTCTAGGTCCAAATACATTCTACTGCCAGTAGCCTGAGGAAACATTATTGTAGGAGAATTATCTTGTAAAAAACAAATGCTTCTTCCCTGTTTCCAAGTAATAGGGATAGGCACAAAAGGCAATGATTTCATTTGTAAAATTTAAATCAAAATATACTTCAAGAATATAAACTCCTGGGAACAGACTGAACTACATAATTCTGAGCAAACCTGCAGGCAGAAAGAAGCTAAGATACATTTTTGGCGAAACACCTACTTTTTTTTAAGGAAACATGGAATCAAAGTGAGTTCTTTAATTTAAAAGACACTGTCTCTCAATCAAAAAATCTGCCAGTTCCTGCAGGAGAGTCTTTAGAGGCCATTCTGCCTAGGATTTTGCTACTAGCTTTGTTAAATTCAGTGAGAAGAATTAGAGAGGCCACAGTATCTCGTAACGAGAAACACATTCTTGGGAAGTCTTCAAGACAAATGCATATCGCGTCCTCTTGCAACAGCAATTCAGCAATCATCTATTTAACTGATCCAGAACACCCCCAATCAAATGAAAGTGTACCGAAACACACTAACTTAGGGAATATTCATATTACATTTAAAAAAAAAAAAGAGAGATACAAATTCTTTCAAGTTTTCCCCAGCTTTCAGAACTATCTTTCTTACTTGGCAATAGTAAAAATGAAATTCAGGAATATCCTACAAAAAACAAGGTATGTATACCCTTGCCTTTTACAGGGCTCAGGAAATAGGTCCATTCCCACTGAAGACCTTAAGCAAGGCTTGAGCACGCAATCCATGTTGCAGCAGGAGACAACTAAATAGGCAAGAAAACTGAAAAATATAAAATCTGTTTCTTACCCAGAACATTCACAAATGCATTTGCTAGCAAGTATCCATATTCATTCGAAGCATTGCACTGATAGACAGCACTCGACCTTTCTTGCACATGTGAGAAAATAATGGTATCACCATCGACCTTTCTGCTAGGATCTTCCGGGGCAACTGTCGGTGTAAAGAAAAAAAATATTGTTTTTCCTGAACCGCTGTTGGATGATACGTTTCATACTTCTGAAAAGAAGAAACATTTTGAAAAAACAATATGTCCTTTCTGCTATTTTCCTGGGTGACTGTTCACAAGTTAAGATGTGAATTTCAATACGATTAAGGAAGTTCTTCCAATTCTACAAATACTTAACTCAAGATGGTAGAGTTCCCATTTCTGAGGCCAAAGAAGTGAATTTGAGATCATATTTTGCATGCATTACAGAGTAAAAATACTGATATGACAAGATTGAGGCAAATACAGACAATATCTAGAAAAAAATAAGGAAATACTTCTGAGTGTCAAAAGAAAATTATGTTAGAATGACATTGGAACTTTACAATCCTCTGTGACTTAAAGGTTTCAGCTTTTCAAACCAGTTGTTATACCATAAGTATTTATCCAAATATAAAAATAGCCTTATTCAGTTGAAAACTATCTCAGAGTAAAATATAAGTAACTCTTCCACACAAAATCAAGAGCCTTCACAAGAGCAGTGATTGTAACTCAGTAGGTGGCACTCTTTCCCTTATGTAAGAATTATACAATGTCATATCCCCAACTGTGCTGTAGTAGACTGAGCAGTCAGACGGCTCCTGCATCCCAGAATAATTGAGAATATAACTGAAAACAAAATTCTGAGATATTACTGAAGAATAATAGCTGTCAGTTAGACAGCTGGGTGAGTTAGAGAAGTACAACAGACAAAAACTTGGCTCGTAACACTGCACTGCATTAAAATGCACAAATCATAATTTAATATTTTAAGTTACTATTAAATAAAATCACATTAAGGTATTGTTAATATTGAAACAATGGTGACATTACTTCTATATTCATATGAAAAATAAATGCATCTATGCATAAATAAATGCATCATATTGGTTGCATCATCAAAATTGACATCTGTATATGTGATTGGAACTTGAGAAAATAATTGTATTTGTGGAAGACTTTTTCATATAAAATCAGTTCTCATTTCTTTGGATTCAGTTAAAAGATAACTAACTAAATTAACATTATTTCTTTGTAAGTGGCAAAGCCTTTTGGTCCAGACAATATCTCAGTACTCATCTGTAAAGAAAAAGGAGAAATTTCTCCTACATTTTCTCAAATCTGCTGAAGTATCTGTTACTGAATTCTCTAAGAGAGAAGAATGAAAGGGGACAGATAAAGGGGACCACAGCTCTGTACTCCCGCTTGAGGGTACTTCCATCCTGAGTGAACTCTAAGGCCAATTTGCAAGTAAACTAATTATATCAATTTACAAGCAGATGCCTTGAGAACAGTTTTCAACTCCATTTTTAACTCTTATTTTTCATCACTTTAAGTTCAAATCAATATCGCAAATTCAAATACTTCAGAAAGGAAGAAAAAGGCACTACTGGAATTTTAAATGCTTATTCGCTGGGCTTCTGGATTGCTGGTACTTATTTTTCTCCTCTTTTGCTGTACTTCCCATTACGTTACACGTTGCTCCTTATTCTATGTAAATGACATTTTCATTAAAAGATTCATGGGCTGAAAATAGATGGAGCAGGTGAGCAGCCCAGCAGGCAGGCCAGCCAGCTCTGAGAAGCGGTCTGTTTCTGCATACAAATCCCTGTTAAACAGAAAATACGCACAGCTGCCCTCCCAGGAGGTAGGAGATCTGCCCACACAACCCCTCCAACCATGGCTACCTCCTGCCCTGGGCTTCCCTCCACTCGTGTCCTCTGAATCCTGCAGCATTTCGGGCACACAGACAGAGCTTCAATGGGTGCACAGACTCCCCACCTCACACCTACCCCCATACTTCATAGATTACAAGCTGTTGGTAGGGCCCCTTCAGAGAGATGGAAGCCATTAGTTCAACCCTCTAGGGCTGAGGAAGGAACTGGATCTTACAAGAATGATCTAACCATCAAATTATCATATTAAAGGAAGGGTAGCTGTGGTGGGTTGACCCCCAGGTGCCCACCAAAACCACTCTATCACTCCCCTCAGCTGCACAGGGGAGAGAAAATATAGCAAAAGGCTCGTGGGTCGAGATAAGGAGAGAGAGGGATCAGTAATCAACTACCATCACAGGGAAAAACTAATTTAATTTACTACCAATCAAATCAGAGTAGGATAATGAGAAATAAAAACAAATCTTAAAAACACCTTCCCTCCACCCCTCCTTTCTTCCCAGGCGTAGCTTTACTCCTGATTTATCTGCCTCCTTCCCCTCAGCAGTGCAGGTGCAGTCAATTCACCACACGTTCTCTCTGCTGCTCCTTCCTCCTCATGGGGAGAACTCCTCACACTCCTCCCCTGCTCCAGTTTGGGGTCCCTCCCATGGAAACCATCCTCCATGAACTTCTCTAACATGAGTCCTTCCCACGGGCTGCAGTTCTTCATGAACTGCCCCAGTGTGGGTCCCTTCCACAGGGTTCAGTCCTTCAGGCACAGACTGCTCCAGCATGGGTCCCCCACGGGGTCACAAGTCCTGCCAGCAAACCTGCTCCAGCCTGGGCTCCTCTCTCCATGGGCCCACAGGCCCTGCCAGGAGCCTGCTCCAGGGCAGCCTTCCCATGGCGTCACAGCCTCCTTCAGGCATTCACCTGCTCCGGCACGGGGTCCTGCCCAGGCTGCAGGTGTGTCTCTGCTCCCCCATCACCTCCATGGCTGCAGGGGCCCAGCTGCCTCACCATGGGCTGCACCACGGTCTGCAGGGGAACCTCTGCTCCAGCGCCTGGAGCACCTCCTCTCCTCCTTCATTGACCTGGGTGTCTGCAGAGTTGTTTCTCTCACATNTGCAGCAGTTTTTTCCACCTTCTTAAATATGTTATCCCAGCCTTGGCCAGCGGTGGATCCAACTCGAAGCTGGCTGGCATTGGATCTATCGGACGCAGAGGAAGCCTCTAGTAACCTCTCACAGAAGCCACCCCTGTAGCCAACCCCGCTATCAAAACCTTGCCATGCAAATCCAATGCGGTAGCATCTTCCCCTTCCCATTTAGAAAAAGAAGAGTTATTTGAAGTTATTACAAACAAAGACTTATCTTCAGTTATTTGAAGGACAGCGGGTTGCTGCCTGTTCTCAGAAAAGGGTTTCAAGCTGTGGGTCCCAAGAGAAAAAACAAACAAACAAAAAAATCCAAACCTGAGGCTCGTATCATGTTAGTCAGTGATCCCTTTTGACTGGTCTAGCCACTTGCACGCTGAAGGGCACCAATTTTAGAAAGCTCCCTGTTGAGACTGGCATCTGTTCAACAGTCTGTCTTCTGACACACCTCATCCTCCCACGCAACACAAACAGGACCTACATGTCTTTGCCCATGTAGTACACTGTGTCTTGCAGGGCCACCTAAAAGTTAAATGCTGTATCATCCAGCTGCTTTAACGATCTTAAGCATCCACTGCTGCACTCACACACACAGAATGGCTGAGGTGGGAAGTTGAACCTTGTCCAAGTGCTTGCTAAAGCAGGGCCACCTCGAGCCAGTTGCCCGAGACTGTGTCCAGAACTAGAATTTGGTCTAACTCAGCCTGGGAAAACATTAGCCTGTTTGCCACAAGGGCACACTGCTGGCTCATGGTCAACTAGGTGTCCACCAGGATGCCCAAGTCCTTTTCTCCTAAGCTACTTTCCAGCTGAGTGGCCCCCAGCATGTACTGGTGCATGGGGTTGTTCCTCCCCAAGTGCACGACTCTGTACTTCTCCTTGTTGAACCGCATCAGGTTTTTTTCAGCCCATTTTTCCAGCCTGTCAAGATCCCTCTGGACGGTAGCATGACCCTGTGGTGTATCAGCCACTCCTCACATTTTTGTGTCATCAGCAAACTTGCTGAGGGTACAATCTGCTCCATCATCCAGATCATTAATGAAGATGTTAAGCAAGACTGACCGCTGGGGTACACCACTAGTTACTGCCTCCAACTAGACCTTGTGCCACTGATCACCACTCTCTGGGCCTGGCCATTCCACAATTTTTCTATCCACCTCACTGTCTGCTTATCCAGCCCACACATCAACAGCTTGTCTACGAGGATCTTATGAGAGACAGTGTCAAAGACCTTCCTGAAGTCCAGGTAGACAATACCCATTATTCTCTCCTCATCTACCAGGCCAGTCATTTCATCACAGAAATTTAAAGTTGGTCAAGCATGACTTCCCCTTGGTAAAGCCACACTAACTTCTGACAGTTTTCTTGTCTTTAATATGCCTGGAAACGGTTTCCAGGATTAGCTGCTCCGTCACCTTCCCAGGGATGAAGCTCATAGTTCCGTGGGTTCTCCCTCTTGGTCTTCTCTAAGATAGGAGTAACACCTGCTTTCTTCTAGTCTTGGGGCAGTTCTCCCAGTTACCATGATCAATCAAAGATTATCAAGAGTGGCCTTGCAATGACATCTGCCAGCTCCTTCAGCACTTGTGGGTGCATCCTATTGGGGCCCAGGGACTTATACATCTCCAGTTTGCTTAAGTATTCTCTGGCCTGATCCTGGTCACATTACAGGACGGCTGCACAAAAAGGGGAAAATGCTTTTGACACATTTGACAAATCTGAGTTTGGAACTGATAGGCAAAGTAGCAAAGAATTATGTAAGACTTAAAATGGGTTTGTACAATTGGGATAACGAGTGATGAGGATTTGTTGTAGGAGTGCTGTTGCTGTAACAGGCAGTTGAACACGTACCCTGTAACGGCCAACATCTAACCCCAATAACACTGGACATGGTTATGTCCTTTCTGGAAAAAGACCTGTTTGCCTGGTTTCACCTATTTTTTCCATCACTTTGTTTTATAAGACAGCTTCTTGACTCTATAGCTACGTACAGCATATTCCTGTACACAGAAGATATAGCGTCTATGAGATATTTTTGCCATCGTTAGTCATCGGCACCTTGAAAATCTTCTGTTCATCTGAATGCACACTCCCATCTGTTTCATAAACTTTAGAGAGCCCAAGCCACTACTTTTGTTAGCATGTTTAAATAACCACATTATTAGTTTTTCCTGGAAAAAAAGGCAGAATGAGATGTGCTTTCTGAACAGAAGCACATAAAACACACTACTATGCTTAAAACTTGAAGGAAAAACCCCATATTTTGCTGAGATGTCTTACCCTTTTCTGTTGAAGTATTTAATTTTTCTGATTGATTTTAATTGCTAGTCCATGTATATTTAGGCAAATTCAGGAAGCTAAACACAATGAAGAACAGAATGACTATCAACAGCTGATGCAGTATATAACATAATGTTATCAGTCCAAATAAATGATACAAACTTCAGCCTGATCTGGAAGAAAAATATGCATGTGGGGCAGAAAATTATTAAGACATTAAATTGGTCTACCAACTTCAAATTCTTTAGCTCAGATCTTTAAGCTCAGTGCAAAATCGGAAAAAAAATCCATTGCTTGGAGTTATATATTTTTTTAACTTAAACTTAAAAAGGAAGTATTTATTGTGAGGGTGGTGAGACCCTGAAACAGGATGCCCAAGGAGGTGATGGAGTCTGTCCTTGGAGATACTCAAAAGCTGTCTGGACACTGTCCTGACCAGCCAGATGCAGGTAACAGCCTGCTTTGAGCAGGAAGGTTGGACTAGATGTTCCTGTCACCCCCAACTATGCTGTGATACTATAGTTTTAAAACAAACAATGTAGACTGAAAATAATTCACTGGAAAGGAGGCATATACCTTTGATTGTGATTCTGTAATTTGCTCTTTTTTGCAAAAAAGCTAATAACGTGAAATTCATTGTTCCTGAAACCAGAGTTCCTGATGTTGTTACCACACTCTGAAATACAACAAAGCGAGCATGAGATCCAGCTGACATCAGAAGTTCTCAGCTCTGCTAACTTAGACTCCAGGTCCCAGAGGGCACTGAACTAGGATGTTTTCCGTTGCTTGAGAAGTATGATGTAACCTAAGGGCATACTTTTTTTCCAGAAACATGTGGGTTATAATTGCAAATCAAAGTTATGGATCAAAAGTAATCAGTTCTGCCATGCATTCGCAGTGACTATCTATGATTGTTGGATAACGAATGTAATAACACAAAGTCTTTTGTTGAAGTATTATAGTGCTTAGTCACTCATTTCTTCAGTAAAGCCAAGTTATCATTTTGCATCAATAGCAGAATATTAGTTTCTCAGACAAGCTGAGACAATTGATTTAGATTTTTATACTGAACATCTGTTGTTGTAGTTCTAGTATTACTAGAATTCTGTCCTTAAGTTTATGCACAAATAATAGTGAATGTAAATGGGAGCTTGAGCTCAGTACTGACTCTTAAGCCACGATTTTCAACAGCTCTAACTTCAGAGATGACTTTGAAGACCCTGCCATTGTGGAAAAATATGAAGAAACCAACGACAGAAGGTTAGGTGTTCTCTGATGTGAATGTAGAAATATAAGGTCCTTGTATAGTGATGCTCATGTATGCTTTCCAAGTTCTGACAGGATCACAGGATCGCTTGTATTATAGGAACTTTTGCTAGAAGTATCCTATCATTCTTCCTGATGTGCTTCATCCTCCAAAAGCTCATGTTAATGAGTAACTTATTAATATAGTAACCACTTTCAAAACTAGAAGTCTTTCTGTGGTTAAAACTTACTACAATTGAATGACTGAAATGGGATTTTTGAAGTATTATTTGTATAATTTTGGACATTTGTTTTCAGACAGATTAGCTATGACAACCGGGACTTAACATTATCAATCAACCAGCCAAGAAAATTGGGAGGAATATCCAGCGCATACTCATCAAGGTGGCTTGATAAGACAAGTCCCTCATGGAGGGACCTCCTGGTTTTCTGTACATCACAAACCATACGGTCTATGAATGACCACCCAGTTAATGCCCTTCTGGCTGTAGCTTACTTGCCTCATAATATGAGCCCAAATCAGGGACTATTATGCAAGACAGATCTGTTCTCTCAGACCTCTAATCATATTTCCTAAGCACCATATTACATATTTAGAGAATGTTAAGTGATGAGAATCCATTTTTCTTTGGGAGAGGTGATGTGGGCTGGAAGCTACACTTTTGGAGTTGAACTGGTAGTGGAATAGCAAGGGCGAGCAGTACAGCACATCACACATTTGAGAACCTAAAGGGTTAAAGCAAGACTGAACCTAAGCAAGAAAAACAAGAAACTTAAGTAATCCAGTTTTGCCTTACTCTACCCCTTACAGTGAACTGATAAAGATTTAATTCTGGAAGAGATGGGACACGGAAGAAGATGGCCTCTTTTCCTTCTCTTACCAATCTTGCTTGCTCCTCAGCAAATGAAATGCTTGTTTCCAAGTTTCTGATTCTGATACTACTGTTACCTCTGAAGGGACAGCACGTTATCACCTGCAGTAGCCATGACTGTCCTTGTGCAGAATAAAAAAAAACAAACTGATTATCAAAGGTTTTCACATCTGCTGCAGTTCCTAGACCGGATGAGCAGTTCCAACACGATGACAGCAGAAGCAGTGGATAAATGCCTTCCCTGGCAGTCCTCTCCTCTCCAAGACCAAACTCCTCTGGGCACCAGAGTCCAGCAGATTTCTCCCCACCCTCCCACGGCTGCGGTGAACAGCTTGTGTGTGTACTCACAGAAAGCACGACGGATGATGAATCTCTGAGCCAGGGATTATCAAAGCCTTTCACAAAGGAAATCCAAGGGCTAATGTTTCTCCCTTGAATTCAATCCGATTACTAATGAAGACTAACTAAAACCTAAAATTCAATGTGCAATGTGATATAAACAAGCGAAGAACATGTTAAAGGAAGACAAACAGTGCCTTTCAGTGTACTACTTTGTATAAATCTGAGTGTATTCAATATTTAATAGCTCATCATGAACTATAAACCACTGAACCAATAAATTAGTCTTTTGTGCAGTATTTGCAATGCCTTTCTGAAGTCCAATTATGAAAGTGCTTTCCTTTCCCAATTAATCTGCGTTGTTACTTTCTTAAAAGTTGAGATACTTCATGCATGGTTTCCCTTCTGTAAAACCATGCTGAATATCTAAGCAGCAAAACACAACGGATTACGCAGTGGTATAAATAATGCAGATCTTGAGTGTTAATTGATGCACAAGGCAGGGCAGAGTCATGGCCTGAACTTTCAATTGCTACTTGCCAAAGTAATTCTAATTGACCTCAACGGGACCGTGCATGTGAGTTCAAATTACTCCTGTGAGTAAACATTAGGAGGTTAGGTCCTTATCACTCCAGGTTTTTTTTTTTTAAGCATTACAGTTGAAGAAAATTAATTAAAATATTTCAAAGAAACTTAAAATCTTCCTTTAAAAATATCTTTCTACTTTGATTAATATAATCCGGAACAAAATTAATGCCATTACAATTTTTCTTCATAGGCGCTTAAGACACACTATATTTTCCTTTATTCTTCCCTTTTCCCTTTTGGTATTTAAGCCTCACCCTTTGACTGAGATATGGACGAATGGTTCTTTCTTCAACATTCCTCCTTCCTTGTCTGACTCTATTACGGAAAAACAAAACCGGAAGAATTAAGCATCTCCCAGTTGTGCTTTCCAATAGAAAATTAAAGTATTGCAAACAGATTACTGGGCCACAGGAGGCACATTGTGGGATATATGATAACAGCAGGGCTTTGAAATTCAAATGTAGCTCTTTTTCTTTGAAATCCTGCCATGGGTGTAGCTCTCTCAGCACTGCCCTGAAGCTGAAACAGCTGCTTTAGTTTCCTTTTACAGTGATTTACTAATCATCCAGTTGGAAGAGGGGCATAATTTTATAATTTAGTAACAAGTGAACAAAAAGGCACACTGTACTTGGTAGTTTCCAGACCAGCTTTTGATAACAAAAGCACAAAAATCTGAAGAACTGTCCTTTCTGTGATCATGATGCTTTTCTTTCATAGATGTCCGGACAGACTCTGTGTACTGGAGCATCCAGTAATCTTGCACTTAAATATTTAAGGTGCATAAAACTTCAGCTATTCTCAGCAGAGAAAGTGACCTTTAACATAAGGCTGAGACACACAGTTATTTATTTCCTGTGGTTTTTTCTTTCCTGCTGTGGTTGAGTGGGTAATTTAAGTCAAGTCTCTTAATTTTTACTGAGTTCCCCTCAATAATGTACTGATTCCTCTAGTCCAGCAAGCCATATCTGGGAAATTTGGGGGCATCCTCCAGCTGCTTCTGAAAACTCTGTTTCTTAGTGTTCTGTGCTATCCTGCAAGAATGCAGAAAATATCATTGTTTTTCTGGAAAATGTACTTGTTTGTCATTTGAACAGTACATCCTACAGCTTTGACCAGGAAGCTGCGTGAGGCAAAGGTGAATCTTACAGCCAGGTGAAAAAGATTTTATGTGTCAGGAAGCCCAAAAAGAAGAGTTCAACTATCAGGACAGCAGAATAAAAATCTCAAAACAAACCATTAAAAGTTAATGGTCACTATACAGAAAGAAAACAGTAAGGAAGATGATCCCACCCAAAACCTAGAAAGGAAAGAGCAGGACAGGTACCAAACTTTGATTATAAGGCATGCATTATGATACATTCATGTACAACTTTACAATATAAAATTACTTATATTTTCCTGTTTTTCTGTAATACTTACCATTGTCTGATGAGCTGAGAAATGTTGGTTAATGTCAGCTTACATAACTTACTTAACGAATGAAAACTTCTCATTCTAAATCTCATGAGAGAGATCTCAGCTTACATTTAATTAGGATCCCTGAAAGAGGTTCTTTGCTACATATTTCTGTTTCAATATATAACCTTACTTTTCCCCCCAAAGTTGCATATTTTTCTTTCCAGTTCAGTTCAATCTCTCTTGTATCCCAAATATTTTGAATATATCTAATGAGAGTTCTCATTTACCTGTTGCCACTTCCTAGATTCTCACTGTAGAGAATCCTCCTCCCTGTCCCAAACTCTGACATTTACAGAGACTTAAATCAGAATTAAACATCTCCTGAAACTCCTGAAAGTTACACTGTCATACTTCCAATAGGTCAGCACAGACCAATATTTTAGAGCACATTATCTCTTACAAGTCAAGAGGGTAGATTGTTTTTATAATATTGTTTCATGAAAAGGATAAAGGTAGAAGGACCAAGTACGATTTCACAGTACAATCTATGCCAAGTGCAAACCCAACTGTCAACACACCGCAGTGTCCTCTGGCACATTCCTCCCAAGTAAAGCTGTGCTATATATAGCAGCTATTTTGGGTCCGTCATTCAGTGTTGCAAGTCATAATACTGCAACAATTAAGTGACTCAGTCACCAATTCAGGGTTGTTTTTCTTACCCATGCACACAGAAACAGCTGTTCCACTGCCTTAGGGGTTCCTTTTCTTTGACACCCACTTGGCACAAGCTGTTTGCCAGGCACTTGCTGACGCATCCAGTCACTTTTGCTGCTGCTGCTTTTTAGTGCTGAAGCCTGGAAAGCTCAAACGTACTGTACGCTGCACATCTAGCAAAAGTGCTCTGTAAACCCACAGAGGTGAGGACTTGACTTTTTATGTCACCTTTAAAATTTCTAGACAAAATTAGTGTTACAGCAGGGTGGCAAAGGAGAGATCTAGCAAACGTGACTGGCACGGCAAAGCAACGGTAAAAATTACACCCTGGTAATATCCCTGTCAAAGGGGCACGGCACAGCTTTGTTATTACAGCCCCAGCTCTGTAAGGATACTAACAGCAGAACAGCAGACAGGATAATCAGGAGCGTGGTCACCAATTTGAGTGCTCTCAAGCACATTAGAGGCCCATTTTGTCATTCCCCTTTTTATGAACCATGGTATTTTTATCACCTCATCTGTAATTAAGTATTACCTGTCAGGCAGAAACTATTCAAATACACGCTCTTCATTTATATTTGTAAAAACACTTTGATATTTCTCATATTCTCTTACTCATCCACCCATAATGTAATTAAGAATCTTACTTGCTATGGGAACGCCATTCGCTAACCAGCTTATATCAGGCTTTGGGTTGCCGTTAGCTCTGCAGATCAATGTCCCATCTTCTCCAGGAGACAAGACCAAGTTTCTGGGTGCTGTTATCCAGTATGGGGCAGCTGGGGTTAGGAAGAGAAACACAGCAATCGTCTTCCAAAATTATGTACAGAAAATCACAAGGCACAGTCACGGTAACCAGAAGACAATTGGCTAAACTGAGCTGTTGGCTACCTGCTGCATTAAAAAGGTGCAGCTATTTACTCCAAAATTCTGAGATAAGCAACAAGAGGTTCTTTGTTTCATTTAGGGTTGCCTGCTTTGAATTTGCTCTTCCTAAAGAAAGCAAAATTTATCTGAGCATGGAATCTGCAGAGACTAGAGTGGTCTTTTGATTAACTTCAGATAGCCAGTAGTTAGGCTGTTAGAAATTCATTCAGGTTTGATTACACAAAGAGATTTTGCGCCAGGGGTGAAATTCAGAAACAGCAAAATCCTTGGTCTCGCTGAATTCAATTGGTGATTGCAGTGGGGCCAGATGTTTACCTGAGACAGCTGAAAACACATAGAGATCAAATTGGATGGAACACTGTCCTTATCAAAAGATATTCCTCTGTGTGTCTATCTCTTTTACACTAAATAACCAGAAATAGCATATGATATCACATCTTGCAAGCAAATTTCAGATTTTGTATTGATGGACAGATGCAAAAAGAAAATTAAACTTGTGTTCTTAAAAAGGAGGTTGAATGTGATCATGAAATGATGCTGGTCTACAATAAACTAAGTGGCTACTTAGCATGCAAAGTAAGCACTACAGTTGATTATTGCGATGACTAATTAGCTGTCATTCCAGATTTTTTTTATTTCATGGTATTCAAAACATCCTCACAATTCTTATTTGGACAAGCATATTGTAAGCGCTTTTAGAACGAGCGAGACTTCATCTTGGTTAAAAATGATGAAGACAGAAAACCAGAAAAATGTCAATTAAGAGAGAAAAAGGAAGAAGAATGTAAGACTGAAAGACAAATAGTAAAACAAAGACAAACTGGGCTATACGAATGGAGAGCAGAAAAGATGGAGAAAATAAGGAGATGAAGAAGAGAGATGGGGAGGAAGATACAAAAACAAGGGAAAGAGGCAGTGTAATGGCAGCTAATCAAAGGATCTCAAATAGATGTTAGCACTGGAACAAGCTCACAAATTATTTTACAGCTGTTACAGTATGGTCTCAATTCAGCCTGTTGCTTTACAAAATAACAAATTCTAAAGAAAGAAATAAAGAGATTAGAGATAGTAAAGTCCTTCCAGTGGTAGAATTCAGTCAGTTTAATGATAATTTCTTTAGTTTGTTTTTGGTTTTGTTTCTGTTTTTTTTTACCATTATCATTCTTCCTTTCACCTATATTTTATCCTAGAAAGCTTTACTTCAGTCTTGCATTCTGGACAGTGACAATATTACATTAAGGATTATTTTAGTATTACCTTTCACAGTTACTGAAATGACATGATGAGCAGAACCTAATATATTTCTTGCTATACATTTGTAATTCCCAGAGTCAGCTTCAGAAACATCTATAATCTTGAGAGTTTTCTTAAAGTTTTCAAAAAATGTTCTGTTGACTGGCAGTTCCCCACCCTCTTTAATCCAGCGGATTACCGGTGTGGGTCTGGAGAAGCAAAAACACAAATCCAATTTAGGGACTGGAGAAAAGGAAGGCAAGAGTTCAATACATTAATTTTTTGAACATATATTTTACAAAAAAAATATTTTAAGAGCCTTTACCCAGCTTTGGGGGCATGTCCAGCAAATGTGCAAAATATGTCAGCGTTTGTTTCTAGGAAATGACAAGCCTCACTAACACTGTAAATGACCATCTGTTCTAAGGCTTAGTAACTCCAGAATGTATTTGTCTGCCGATTAATCTAAAAACCTTAATGGTTACAAAATTAATACAAGTGTATTTCAAATCTTATTGCACTTATACTGTTAAATTGATGCTTATGGTACTTTAAAAGGTAGTTTCAGGTAATTACAAGTTTATAATGGTCTTCCATTTGAGCAATACTCTAGTGCTTCATGAACGTCATAAATTTTACAGCAGAGCTGTAAGGAGAGAGAAGTATTTCCTATGAGAAACCAAGAAAAAAATGTCAGTGCTAAGTCACGTACAGCTACTTGTCACTGCACCATGTCTAAATCTTGGCTGTGCCCCACGTTGCCTATTGAAGTTGACAGTTGTCCAAATATATGGAGATATACTTTTAATATTACAAGAAATTACAAGGTGTTACTGAGTAGAATGTCCTCTCTCAAACTGTAATGATACAAGGCAAATATTCCCTCATTGATTATTTTTTTTTTTAATTACATGGTGGCTAAAGACACAAAGCCATACAACGTATCATATTGTAATTTTTCCCCCATTTTTATCCAGATATTTTACTGAATACTTTTACTGCAGGGTTGTCAAAAAGCTTGTAACTATACTGCAGATGAAGAAGACCACACTCACAGGTGTGGTTTTGCTAGTGTTGCTGGTGCAAAGACACTTGAGCAGACCCCAGCCGACACAGAAACATTGCACTGATGCTTGCACACAGCCGTGTCAAGCTGTGCATGAGTGTGCCCTACGGAGCTTATGCAAGCGAACACATGTGCATGATGCTGTGCTGCATGATGCTGCTTTCCTCCTGGCTACCTCAGAGCACTCAGCACCCTACGCTTTTGTGCACTGGAAACATGTTTACAGCTCCTGAAATAGGTACTAAAGATTTTGCACTTCTGCACTAACCGATCTATTCTCAGATTTCTTCCTGAGAATTACATTGATTTAAGATCAAATTAGTTCATGAAGTTAAATTGCTCTTTAGCAACTTCCTACTTGCACATCAACCACCAGAAGCAAACTTGCACTACATCGAACAAGGACCAATTAAACTCAATTACAATGAGAAACTGGATGTAAGGAGCTGAAGGTATGTTGAAACAACTCACACCTAGCTGATCTACCAAGTAATTATCAGCATATGCGAGCAGCTTTTTCAGATTAGGCGAGCAGATTCTTATCTATTTTTATGTAATTTGGGAGCCTGATTGTAAATCTAGGAAAAAAACAGGAGGCTTGATTCCTGAGTGCAATTCTGCATAAGCACGTCCGAGGTCACCCTATGGTGCTTCTTGCTTGTGTCTTTTAAAAAAAATAATGGTACAACCTGAATCCTGTGCATAGTGTTCAGGGATATGAGAAGGCAGAGGCCATAATATTTAATTTTCCTAGTCAGATTTAGAATCTGCTGATGCCCAAGTAAACGGTGGACTTCCTTTTAAGAAAGGACTCTTTCCATTTTGCATTTCTATTTCTTTGAAATATCTAAGCTTATACAGCGTTAACATTTTAAACATCCCTGAAATGTTTCCCTCTTCTTCTGTATTTTTATTTAGAAAAACACTGTCTAAAAAGTAACTCACAATCCTGCTGCAATGCACTCCAACAAAAGCACATTTCCTCTGAGTTCCACCTTGGTACTTGTGCTGCCTGTTGGTGTTAGAAGAATTGGTGGCCTCTCTGTAACTGGCTTGGCTGAAACAAGAAAAAAAATTAAATCATTAATATATACATTTTATTTTTCATGTTTATTTATTTTAATATTGATCAAATGCACACAGCCATTCACATTGTGGACAGAGATTTTGCTGCACATTGGCCACAACTAAAAATCATTGTGTTACACAGCTACACAGTTCAACAAATTAGGTTTTTGACAGACACAACATAATAATATCTCAACCTGTTAAATGCTATAATTTTAAACACAGACATGAAAAATGTTATTATTAAAGATGGGAGCAATTGATACATAGTTTTTACATAGGCAACTATGCATCCTCATGGATGGATGATGAGCCTTGATCCTAAACAGCCCCTGTTCACTTCAGCAGAACTATTACAGGGAGTACGAGGTCACAGACTGAAAGTTACCCAAAATTTCTGGGCTTCCATCAAAGCACAAACAAAGCAAAGTTATTTTATTCAGAAATATAAGCCAAGTGGATAAAAGGTACGCTACACTTCGCAATATGCTTTGTTCAATATTTTCCAGATAATGTGAGGCATCTTTTCAGAAGCTAAGCCATTCCCCCGGCTGGCAATAAAGAACCATTGATTAATCCACAAGAAATAACCACAGTGAACAGACAGCTATAAATATAAGACCCATTTCTGACATTCTACTCTGCTGGCTTTTGAAGTATTATGGTATTTCATGTGCCTTCATGGAAGTCAGAATAAGAGTGCTTTCTGTAATAATAGAGTGCTTTCTGTAAATACTCTGCTGTTCTTCTATAGCAATTTAAAAATATAGGATTAAATTGCTCTAAAGTGCAGTGCCAGTCTGCGTCACTACAGGAAAATATTGTATTTTTAAAAAATGTGAGCATAAACATAATAAACTCTTGTTTATTAGGGCATAGTATTTACTGGTAGATTAACATAAATAAAGCACTTAATTTTCATACAGCATGTGCTATAAATTCCTTAAAACTACTACACAAAGAACTCAGAAGTTGGGAGGAAAGGGCAGTCTAGAGTGAAGAATGCAGTTGATAGTCACAGGCAATAACTACCTACCCAGTTTCAGCACTGCTAAGGACCACTGACTCATTTTGCCAGAAGAAATACCTCTGCTGTTTCTGAGTTGTGAGCCAACCAAATGGCATTTTCTCACTAACTGCACCTAATATATCATCCTGAGTTCAGATACATATTTCTTGTTTATTCCTGAATGACATTTTTATGCAGAGAATTAAAATATTCTATGCCCGGTTATATTTTAGATTCTCATAAGTTATGGCTTAATATGTACAAAGCCTCATTTGACAAGCAAAAAAACAAAAGTAGAAGAAATATAATGTATTTTCTGTCTGTCTCACACAATATCAAGTCTAGAACCTCAATTGTGATGGTATCAGTATTGCTCCAAAGTCAGTCTCACTAAACACACCTGTTAGGGAGGATTTAATTCACAATATACAAAAGACCATTCGACACAGATTAATGTAAAGATCAGCTTAAGCACCAGACAAACAAAACTCAACCTTCCCCTAAAAAGTTATTTATACAGAGAGTATTAAAGTGTTTAGATTTCACACTTACGAAATATGTTAGAAACGAATGGTACATTCAATAAAATATTAATGTGGAGGGCATCTGTTAAATGCTTAATTGTTATTTGTTACGCAGCATGTGAAATTGAATAGTCCTAGTGATAATGAACATATCAAACTACTAGTTAAATTGGAAGAAAAATATAAAAAAGTCACACAGTACAGAAGCAATCAAATATTTTTAAAATCTGCCCCAGTGTGAAAGGANGGAAATATGTTAAAAAGGAATGGCACATTCAATAAAATATTAATTAATGGCATCTGTTAAATGCTTAATTGTTATTTGTTACGCAGCATGTGAAATTGAATAGTCCTAGTGATAATGAACATATCAAACTACTAGTTAAATTGGAAGAAAAATATAAAAAAGTCACACAGTACAGAAGCAATCAAATATTTTTAAAATCTGCCCCAGTGTGAAAGGACTCATTTATTGTGAGTTTGTATTTTTATAAGCCATGCCTTACAATAACATCTACCCATTCAATATTTGAAATGATCACACTGTGCAGTCCCTTTCTAAAGCATGGATTATCACCAGCACTAATAAATACCTTTATTAGGAACTGAACAGGGAACAACAGGTTAAGTAGCCATGAAGGTGAAGTTAGTTAACTAAATGCTACCGTGAAACAGGGAGTATCAGTGGGGACCAGCGTAACTCACCACCATAAATATCAGTGTCACTCAAATTAGCAGCTATAGTGTCATTCAATGAATCCACTGAAATAAACAGAATATCATGAAGAATGCATACAAGAGGGATAAATCAAAGTCTCGGGAATCAAAAGGTGACAATATGGCCATGGTGAGTTAATAAAATGATTGATTAATTCGTTTCAATAGTTACAGTAACCATAGTAACTTGATATTCCTGGACATGAAAACCATTTGAAAACTATTATTTTTTACACTGTATTTTTTTCAATATTTCAAATCTTACATTTTTTTCAAAAGACAAAGCCTGATAAAGGGAAAAATTACAGATTTTAAAATTAATTAAAGGTCAGAAATACTGAAGACCACATTCTAAGTTTATACAGTAATTTCTTATTCAGAGTTAAAATGATAAAATTCCCTAACATAACACTACTTAACTTTGTCAAATATGACAAACAATTATGGATTAATACTATGTAAGTATGTAGTTAGGTAACACAATACTTACTTGAAAGGACTTTTACAGAAATGGGTTGTTTCTGCTGTATAGTTTGCGTATGATTAAATCTTGCATAGCAGATATAGTCCTCCCGGGTATCTTCTGGTTGTACATTAGAAAAATAAAGGTCTCCATTTAGACCCTGGGAAACTCTTTCACTTTGAGGCAGCCTTTGGAAAGCTAAGGGAAAACAAGAACACATTTATCTCCATTACAAAACACACTCCCATTAATGATGTGCAGACTCCACATTTGTTCAATTATGCTGTCTGTGGGTTTGTAAGCATACAGAGCTTTCTAAGTTTCCTCTTGAGCTCCCTTGTCCTCCCATTCTTCCCCACTGTGCTCATCTACAACTTACATCAAGATCTTCAGCTGCTTCTGGCTTAATGCTTTTGGGCTGCGTGTCTGCTTTTTCTTCATTTCTACAGAAATTCTTTAAATTGTAACTTAGAGGGAAACTCCACCATCTGTGGTCTTGATAAGCAATGAACAACTATGTAGAAAAACTGTAAAACTATGTACTAAAAACTAGTAAATTAATAGCTAGACCAAAAGAAACTCACCATTATCCATCCAAAATATTATAGGTGGTGGTAAGCCAACAGGAGGTCTGCAGTGGAGTACTAGTGAATCACCTTCTCGAACGTGATTTGGTTCTAGTCTTTCTTTTGTCCACAAAGGAGATCCTATGGGAAGTAATTTCAACAAATATACAAACTACGGATTGACCAAAATTCCAGAATTTAAGGAAAAAAATGCACATAATATTCCAGAACAACAGAAGAACTACATGTCCCATCATGTTTCTTAAAGATTAACTTTTTGTTCTTTTTTATGTTTTCTTGGGAGAAAAGTAGGTTTTCCTTAAACAGTTTTTACAGCAATGATTTGCTGAAAGTATCATCCACTGATTCAAATTATTTTGGCTACTCACTAAAGGTCTATAGCATTATCTCGGAATGTTTATACTACGATAATGAAAAAAAAGTGATGCAGTAAATTAGAAAAAAAGGTAGACCTTCCTGAAACAGTATTATACACACGTAATTTTATTAAAACATGTGAGAACAGCACATTTTAAGTTGAGAAACCTGAAAAATTGATCTGAGATTAAAAAAAAAAGAT
>VZTO01001990.1:0-10804 GCA_013400615.1 Syrrhaptes paradoxus
GAGTTCTCCCCAGCAGCAGGGAGCAGGTGAAGGCTGGCTCCCCAAACCTCAGCCCCACAGAGCATCCTGCTGGCAGCACACCCCTGCACCTCCTCACGGGCTGGGACTTTGCTGTTTGCTGCTGCTGCCCCTCCACAGGCAACGCAGCACAGGGGCAAAGCCTGCTCAGTGTCTTACCCACAGGCTGGGTTTCTTCTTTGCTGTCAGAGCTAAAATCTTCACTTGCTGGGACAAGTTTAGCGCTCCTCCTCCTCTCTGCAGGAGGCTGGGGGTCTCCTACCCTGCTCCTGGTTGCAGCTGTGCTGGATCTCAGCCTGTGTCAGACTGAAGTTATTAAGCTTCTCGCCATAGATCGGTGTTATTAAGAAGTCACAGCTTTAAAGAATGCATCTTGTGCTGTGGAGGTGGCCAACAGTGGTGGCAGAGCTGCTACAGTTAGCCCCAGGTGACCCTGGGTGACTCCAGGTGACCCTGGGTGTCCCAAGTGAGCTGGATGCTGGAGGTGCTCGTGGCTCAGACATTTTGCTGTGTTAAGAGAGAGGGATGAATCGCTGCTTCCTGAAGACAACTCCCATGCCCTGGTAATTCGTGTAGAAATCAGAAATAAGGGAGTCCTGATGGCAACACCTGCAGTGCTGAGTGAGTGCGGGATCAAAGAGAAGCTTCTGCATAGGCATCCTCCTGGTTCAGGGTCCTATTTGGGACCACTGCTCCTGCATTATTATTACATAATTTATAGAATTATGTATATAATTTGCTTTGCACATTCCTTCCCTAGAGGGTTTTGGCTTGCTTTCAGTGGCCAGGGTACGACCAAGACAGAGCTGGACATCTACTCGTGGATGCTTTTCCTCCTTTTCGTTTGGAGATTGCAGTGGGCGCCTCCGCTTCCATCCCCTGTTCCACAGCCAAGTTCTCTCCTCTTCGCTGGGTCCCTGCAGCCCCTCTTTCTTGAACCACACTCTCCCAGCTTTCCCGTGGGAACAGCTGCAATTACCCACATGGAAAGGTAACCTGAGGGAGGTGTCGAGTGCTTCCCTAATTCTTCGTAATCTGATTTAGCAAGTGGAAGCAGCAGGGAAGAGTTACTGCTCTGGTACAACAGGTGCTCAGAAAATTATGTCAAGAACCTATCCACTGGAGAAACCCACTTCTGCAAAGGAGATGAAGATGTTGTTACAAAATTACACTGAAAATGGGAAGTCTCCTGAGGATAGGAGAGATGGCGTGATCTTTGAATCAAACTGCAAGATTTTTTAGTCTTGGGTTGGGGTTTTGTGTTGCATGGACTTGTGCAACTTCAGCCCTTAATTTTCAAGTAACAACATCCCTTGAGATAACAAAGTGAAACTGGTCTATGCCTGCATGCTCTACTGACTTTAAACCAGCAGTTTTAATTTGATATGAAGAGATTAATTTCAGAAATGTTTAAAATGTCTGCATTTGCAACTATCTTCTTGAATAAAGAAGCCACAAAACTCCAGATTCTGTACCCAAACGCATCTGGCTTATGAAGTTACTTCTCAACAAACAGAATTTTTAGAAATTCATGGTCCACGTGTACGTTAACACCGCAGCCTGCACATTGTGCAATGACTGTCAGGGGAAAAGGATGATGATGACTAAGTTTTCCTTCTGGGTAAGGCAGTAAAAAGGAATGTACCTGCTGCTGCCTCAGTTAACTGAAGAGCTGAGCCCTTAAAGCACATGATCTCAGGAAAACTCGGGGAGACTGGGGATAAAAGGAGAGGAAATAACTGTAGGTATGTGTTAGCCTCAGTCACCTTCAGAGGGGACTGGTCCCATCACTAGGAACAGAAAGGGCAGAGGACGTAAAAACACAGGTTCATCACTAAAGAATGAGGATTTGTTATTAAAGTTTGGGGGTTGTTTTCTGGTCAAGATGGGGGAAAACCTTCCTTGGAAAGATGCAATAGCATACAAATTACTAAGGAACCTTACTGGAAATGGAAATAAGGAGAATTCACGAGGGGAGACAAAGTGGTTGACCAAGTGGCATGAGCGATGAAGCACTCCACTTTTCCCAGGTATATGAGAAAAGGAAAATGGTTTCAGGCACTCTGCTCATGGACTGAGCCCGTGAGCTCCCAGCAGGCTGTGACCATTCCTGCTCTTCAGCGGTAGGTGATACGCCTGCCTCAAGTGCCCGTAGACCACCCCTCAAAGATACTCTGCTCTCTAAGCCACATCCTATCTTCTCACGCAGAGCCCCAGAGATGATTTTCTCACTGGTATTAAGGAGTCCTCATGTAAGAACAACCCCTAATCTGCTCCTGTCCATCCAGGCTATGCTACAGAGAGATCAACTCTTTATTTGTCCTGGACCTTTTCTGAATTCAGCCACATTTTTAAAGCTGTAGAGAAAAACAGCCTGGGTAAAAGCAGAATGGCAAATGGTACGGTGCATTGCAAGCGATGAGGACAGCAAGTTCCTACAGACTCCTGGTCTGATGTGGTTTTGTCACTACAGACTGCTGTGGCTGCTTTCTTTCCTTTATACCAGAAGGTGAGCGAGCCAGAGGATTCAGTATGGGAATCATTAGTAGTCGCCTGTTTATTAATCTCGCCACTGCTGGCTCTCGTCCCTCCCGCTGCGCTCCTGTCATCAGCAATGTTGGACTGAAACCTCAGCATCACGGCTACGTCCAGCCGCACAGGGGGGGGCCGCTTGGACACGCCTCGAGCACTCAGCAGCACATCCAGGGCTCCCCAGTGCAGACACGTGTCGAAAGCTCATAAACTCAGCAGGTGCCTTCCAGCAGGGAAAATGAGGAGAATGGGAACGTTTAGTAGAGTTGCAGGTGCATTAACAACCAGACATTTCTGCCATGAGCGAGGGCAGGGTACATGAGACTGGTTTTATTTTTAAAAACTCTTCTTTGCACTGAATTAACAAGGATTGTCTCAGCAGTCTGTATCCACCCCAACCTTCTCCCGCAAGCTCCTCTGTTGCTTCCTCTACCTGCTCCTGCACCCCATGGTGCAAACTGTGTGTTCCTCGAGAGCGGAGCCCCTGGTTGTGCTGGTGCTCTCCGCGCTGGGTGAGGAGCCTGGGCCATGCACACTGGTGGTGTGGATGCTTTTCCCTAGCTCCTGGCACAATCTGTATGCTCCTGTCGCTGCGTAACTGTGGTGACAGCACCCAAGACTGCAGATTCCTAGAGGCAGCTGTAAGTTGCACCGGTGCCGTCTGTTCACTTGTTTAAATGCTTATAAAGAGTGGCTTCTGGGTGTTTGATCTGATTTTATACGGTAATTTCAGTGCTTACTCATAAAGATCTCCCTAGCTAGGAGGAATGTTGGTAAATAGCACTACGCAGAGCTCTACACTCAACGTAACATCCACTTTTATTGGGCTTGGATATGCAGGAATATGACAAGGAGACATTCCCAAAGTACAGTGAAGCAATCTAATGGCACAATTCGTACCGTCGTTAATGAGAGACACAAGGCCACCAATTCCCTGTGTTGTGCTTTGAAATTGTGCCCTGGAGTGCCTCTTAGCACGGGTTGCTCCGAGCCTAATTCACTTCCGAGCGATGCTGTGCCTCTGCACGCTGTACGCGAGCTCTGGAACGGAGCAGCTGCTCAGGAAGTGAACAGCATCACAGCCAGCCCAGCTACGCTGCTTCTGCCGGAGATTTCACTGATCTCATTTACAGAGGGCCTCATATTCCCCTTCTAATTAATTTGTTCTGTTCGCCTGTGACTGAGCTGGCTTTTGTTCTTTGGGAGCTCCTCAAAAATTAGATGCAATACCTGATGGAATTTAATTATATAGGCTGGGAGAAAGTGATTAAGGGCAAAGGGAGGGCTGATCGCACCGCACACATGCTTCAAGGGTATTAGCAGAAGGGAAGGTAGAGGCTGCTTTTTCTCAGCTGGAAGGAGAATAGTAAGGAATGTTTGTCTCCAGTAGGAACTTTAAGGTTAGAGATAAACATTCTTTGATATCTGAATGCCTTTGCAAGGGTCAGATGGGTATCACTAGATCTGTCTCAGATACCATCCCAGTGAAATTAGGTCTGCATGTCACCCCTGGCCTCGTGCAGCACATCTTCATCCCGATGCTCCTTCATCCCTTGGGAGCTGTGTGCTTCCACAACTGGGAGAACAGGCTGCAAGAGGAGGATCTGCCAAGGAGCTGAGCACAAAGGCACCTACTCCTGATCTCTACCAGGGTGAGCCTGACCCAGAGTCTGGATGCCCTAGACCACATATCCCTGTTCTCAGTGGGAGAACTCAGTCAAGATGCTAAATGTGAAGGGGATTCAGGAATTAGTTCAAACTTAACTGAAATTCTGTAAAATTGCACAATTCCACCACTGTCTGGTCACCACAGCCATGCCAATCTCTACTCCGTGGCAGAGGAATAAATCTTATTCAGAGAAAAGTAGTGGAACTGCATAAAAGGCTGGCTAAGGAAAGAAACAGCAATGTAAAGAAGAGAGGGGAGAGGAAGAACTGGGGCAAATAAAAATGTCTGATCACAGGGAACTATTAGGTTAGACTCCTGGAAACTGCTTACAGTCACACCACTGAAGGTATTCAAGGATAACATGAGTAAGCAGCAGGCTGTAAAAAGCACAAAGTGCAGACCTTTCCGGACACATCCCGCATTTTAAGGTACTTGAATAGCACTGATGTGCCAGCATCATGTGCCAGCGCATCCTTCATGGAGCTGGGTTCTGAAACAGTGGGGAGAGAGATGGTCTGGCATCCAAAGTGTCCAGAAAGCCAGAGACACCCAGGGACAGGCTCAGTGAGTGACTTTAAAGGAAAGTCAGGGGGCAGGAAGGTGACACAGAATGTGTCTCTGCTCCCAGACTGGCAGGATCCTCTTGTGAAGGTACATCAGGGATGTGGGAAGTGGTGCACGTACAGGGATCTGCTGGAGGGGATCTGCTGGGCTATACATTCTGACCATCCAGATAAGTCCTAAAATAACTGGAAATGGAAGAAAATTATGTCTAACTATTTTGCCTTAAACAAGCTAGCTAAAGCACCAGTACTTAGCAGCCTGTCAGTTAACTGGGGGAGATCTTTTCAGACCCAATACACAAGCCTTGTTCTACTTAGGAAACACTTAATGCCTCCTCGCTTGGGAATTCAGCAGCACGGGGTCAGGGGAAGCGGTGCAGAAGCTGGCTTTATTCCCAGCTCTTGTTCTGATGCCACAGGAGACATCAGCTCCAGGAACAGTGACAAGGAAGCTCATGAGACTACGCCTACCGCTTCGAGACCACATCTGCCACGGTGGAGCATCCTGCCCCGGTCCTGTTTAATGGTCATCAGCAGTAGCTGTTGAGAAAAATCCCAATGCTAACGAGTACCTTAGGGCAGCAGCAGAGAAAAAGGACTTTCCTGCTGAGTGAGGACACATCAACATCACACGTGTGCACAAACACGGTGCTGCCTGAGTAGTTTGTCTTACAAATACCAGTCCCATCTGACTGTCAGTGATAACGTTTGGCTGGTTGAAGAGCTGACGGGGGTCACTCAGAGCCCATCCCACTGCAAAACAGAGGCCTGACTCCCAAACCCACCATTGATTTATCAATAAACGATCTCTCTCGACTCCCACGAGCCTCCAGGAGCTTTACACTGCTGCAGCCTTTCTGCTGCTCCAACCAGCTGGACAGAGTACAAGGAGCTGCCATCCTGCTGCTGAGCAGGATGCTCAGCATCATGCTGCAAAGCAGACAAGCTCAGACATACGCAGGTCTGGATGTTCCCACACAAATATCTCTTAGCCAACAGAGAGGTCAAAGCCACCCCACCTGCGGAGCTAATTAAGCACAGCCACGTGGTCCAGGAGAGCCTGCAGTAAACGCTCCCAGATTTGTATGAGAGGATTACAAGCTGCTATGAAAACAGCCATGAATAGAAGGTGTTTCACAGCTCACCCACTATCTCTGCAGCCAGCTGGTGGCTCCCAGACAGTCTGCACAGGCGGATGTGCCCGGGATTATCCTGCCTCCTGATGCACCGAGCCGCTGGATCTGCTCAGATGATGCTGAGCACTCTGGAGTGGAAGGTTTGGCTGCTGCACAGCCTGGTCCTGCCAGCTCGGAGGATGTCATGAGTGAGTCCTTCCTGAGCTCGAGAGCAAAACGAGATGCTCTCTAAGAGCTTGGTTCAACGTGAATATCATGACAAGAAACTAGAAATAAAGTCAGACACAGCTTTGTGAAATCTTTGGACACAGCTGGGTCTCAGGTCTCAGAATGACAGTATTGGGCACCAATTTCCTGCTAGCAAAACACATCCAATACTATTTTTCACTCCACAGTGAAAGCCTAGTTCATTGACTTTTCCTTGGTATGGAAATGGTCTCTGATTTTACCCTGCAGCATACACCAGTTTTGCCTTTGCTGGTATTTGAAAGGGTTTTAGATGTGTGCACAAGATTTTAATGTAATGAACTCGATATCCAGAGAGGCAAGTGTGAAGTGGGGAGAACGTGGTAAATTGGGAAGCCTGAGAAGAAAAAACAATGAGTGGACTCAAAAATGAACGAGATCATGCCCTAATTAAAAAAGCCAGATTTGGAGTCACCGTCTCTGGAGGTGTCCAAGAAACGTGTAGATGTGGTGCTTGGGGACATGGTTTAGTGGGTTAGATGGTGTTGGGTTGACGGTTGGACTTGATGATCCTTGAGGTCTTTTCCAACCTTAATGATTCTGTGATTAATGATTGCTAATGGTACATTCAACTGTCTAGTCTGAGCTATACATTCATTTTTCTCATGTCAGGTTTTCAGTTTGTTTGTTTTGCTAGTTTTGCAGTTTCATGGCTCTTGACATCATGAATATGACAATTCTGAAACCACTCTGACAGTGGTGAGGATAATGACCACCGATGATCTCTGGTGATGAAGCAGTCCACCAGCATGCTCGTGCCTGGCCAGTTTTGCTGAATATCTTTTAAAAGGTGAGTGTTAGTATGCAGTGAAACAGAGGAACAAGCTTGGGAAAGGAAAGCCATGCAGACTCTGGTTTGGGAATTATTTTCACTAGTGTTACAGCATTTTTTAGGAGGAAAACAAAGATTTCTCAAGTGGCTTATGATAATTTGTGTCATGTCACTAGTCCTTGTGGCTTTTTTTTTTTTTTTCCTACTCAGTGCAGCACTGCGGCTTCTCTCTGCTCCTGCAGCCTGCACCCCAAATGCAGTTCCTCCCATTTCACAGCTGTCTGCAGCTGGAGCTCGGACTGTCAAAGGAGGAGAGAAGCGGTACACAGCCAGGCAGCCTGTCTGGAGGATCCCACAGCCCTGCATGGCAGCCTTGCTCTAGAAACACGACTAGGAACAGAGAGAAATCCCACTGCAACTACACCCAGATTGTGTCATCCCAGTTCAACATCCCCTCTATGCTCTGCAAACTGGCAATGGGAGCAAAAAACCCCACAAAATATTTGGAGACTAATGGTTCTGCATCTATTTTGAGTTTAAGTGACATTCAGCTGCTGAATGTGTGTGAGATTTGCCTCTCTGTGCCTGACCAACAAGGAAAAAGGCACCAGGAGACATCAAGAAGAGCCAGGATTCAGCACAGCCTTCTTGCTTCGGACATCTCGGGCAAAGCTGGCTGGAAACTGGGCTGAAATGGCACAAAAATGAATTGCCTGATCATTAGACAGAAAATAAGAGAATCTATCAGGCCAATCAAACACTCCACTCTGGACTTCTATTCTTTTTATACAATTTCTAGGTGAGAGCTTGTTGAAGTCACAACTTGTTTTGAGAAGAAAACATCGTATTTTTCATTTGGAGAAAGTCAATATTACACGCATCAGTGTGTTGAAAAGGAAACTCAAGAAAGAATACACACTGAGAAATACAAAAAACCTGTCTGCTGCTCTTAGAGAGATTGTCACCTTCTGGTCCAACCCTAAGGGCAGGAGCCAGCACAGACATGTCACACATGTGCTCCACAGCTGGGATTTGGAGAGTGCAACAAGCCTTGAACACTGAACAAAACTGCCCTTGGGGTCCCAGAGTATCCTGATAACACTGGATGCTAACCAAAGATTTAGGAGTATAGAAGAACTTGTGTTTTATGAACTTTAGCAATGGGACAGGGTGATGATCTTCCTATGAGGTCAGATGATCATCCGCATGCCAGCGGTTAACTTTACATCTTTCTGTGAAGGAGAAGCTGGCCATCGCCTGGTCAAACGTGAGAGCGGAGAGCAGATCTGAGCAGGCTGGAGGTGCCAATGGTCCCAGTACAAACTGGGAAACCCAATTGGATTTGTAGCTCTGTCATAAACTCCTTACAAGAATTTTGTGACTGTACAGGTGGCTCAGGAGGAAGATCACCAAACACGCCCCTACCTCAGACCCTGGCAGTTGGTGTTTGAAAGGAATTGTGTTGTGCTCTCACTGCTGTGGTCATCATGTTGGGAGCTGTACTCCTGGAAAACAGTCCAGCCCACACCCACACCACGGCAGCCTGGAGGACGACTGCCTCCTGTGCTGTCCCTAAAAGGCTGCCCTGCTCTAAACCCAAGGTAATAACAGCTAACGGGCATTGCCAGCTGCATGCTGCGGGAGATCCTCCATCCCCCACGCTTCCTGATGGGAGTTTTTGTGTTGCTGAGCTGCTTAAATGTACGTCTCTTGACTTCTGTGTGGTACCTGAAGGAGAAGAAAGACATGGGAGTGGGTAACCCAGGCCTCAATGCGCAAACGGTGCTCAGCTGTAAGTGACAAGAGAGCAGGGACGGAGCCTGGTTACACATCTCACAAAGCTCCGGAGGATCAGACCCTGCGATATTGCTGTGCAGCCAATAGAAGCCATGGATTAGCCCCCAAAGCATGAACTAATTAAAGCTGTAGATATGGCATCATCATAGAATCACAGAATGGTTTGGGTTGGAAAGGACCTTAAACATCATCAAGTTCCAGCCCCCCTGCCATGGGCAGGGACACCTCCCACTAGCCCAGGTTGCCCAAAGCCTCATCTAGCCTGGCCTTGAACACCTCCAGGGATGGGGCATCTACAACCTCCCTGGGCAACCTGTTCCAGTGTCTCAACAATTGCGTCTTGAAAGCAAAGAAACAGCTGAGAACCGTGAGCAGCTTCCTTCCCTGCACTGCTGCAGCCACCGCAACACGCTGTGCAGCCGTGACTCCATCCCAGTGCGCTCTCCAGCCCGGCTACTGTGGGAGGAACTCGAGGAGTCTTTGGGGAGCCTTAGTCCTTTAATGAAAAGCCACCAGTAAGAAAGTGTGCCGCTCAGATACGCTAATGAAAACATGTTCCCTTCCCAGGGACAAAGCTTCTTGTGCTCCTCAGACACACCACTTCCAGGAATGAGTTAATTCCAACACAGGCAACGAACCCCGAGCGACATGGACCCAACGAGCTGGATGCAGCTGGAGAGGTGAACGACTGGTGCTGGTGGGCTTACACCAATGTCATTGGCCCACGGGGGTGGCACTGTGGTGCCCTCTGACTTGTTCTAAGGATTTCTGTTCTGTTCTCTCCTAACTCCTTCCTTCTCCCTTTCCTCAGTTTCAGACATAGATTGTAAAAAATGCCAGGGAGTTTCACTGACTTGTCAGTCATGATTTCAGCAGATCAAAGAGCAGATCTGGATAATTCCCTCCCCTGCTTTGTAACATAGAGCCAGGGAGGAGCAGGAAAGACAGGATGGAGGGCATGGAGAGACACAGGAGGGACATGAGCAAGGGGAAAGGTGGAGAAGCGATGAAGGCAACAAAGAGAAGGAGATGGGGGCAATTTAACCAAAATCTCTTAACGGGAGCACCTCTATCCACTCACACCAGGTTACAGACTGCCCTGGCAGTTCCTGAACAGAAGAGGGCATGGGAAAGGGACGTCCTATAGCTCACAGATATGAAAGGTGTACCAGCAACAGAAGTGGGCAAAGGTGACAGGCTATGGGGAGTGTCACACACCAAAACAGAAACTTTCCCATTCTGATCCTGAGCTTTGTGGCCCTGGAAGTGGTTTGGGTTGGTCAGAAGATCAGGCTGGCAGAGATTTATTTTGTCATGCTGGAAAGACCAAGATGAGAGCAGGTATTTTTCCAGGAGTCAAGCAATTCCACATCCATGTGAAACATGGCCTTTCTCAAAGCCCATAGCACGCCTGCACTGCTTTGTGTGGGGGGACTGGTGTTTGGACCAAAACTGTCACATCTCAGACACAGTGATCATTTTTCCTTCTGTCTGGAGGAAACAACAGACTTTTTTACAAGATGCTGGCAGTTTCCTTGAGCAATCCGTTCTGGCACGGCATTTCTCTCAGTTTCCCAAGCAGGATCAGCTCTGTTTGCAGTATTTATTTCTTTCAGCCCTCTGCGAAGCTGGCACACTGAACTCCGCAGGTGCCTCACACCTGTGACAACGCGAACACTGACTGAGTCACATCATCTGCCTCTGCATCTTCTGTGCTGTCGTTCAAGCTGCTCAAAATTCAACACAACTCCCTTTTGAAGTCCAGAAAGACACCTGACAATTTCCAAAGGATCCCAAAACATCATCATGAAGGAAGAGTTGCAGTTTCCACTGCAGTTCTGATGGGATGCTCACGGGGCAGCCCCAGCACTAAGAACAGACAAACTCTAACACCCTGCTCAGGTCCTGCCCGTGCAGTCTAACATCACCTGCTGTGACAAGTGATCTAACCCAGCTCTGAAAGGACCACACACTAGGCAAGTGAGCCCTCTGACCAACCATCTGCATGCTGAAGTTCTAGCCCTCTAGGAAAGCAGGAACAGTTTCTGTCTACAGGCTCGGGGGAGAGTGG
>VZTO01001992.1:8122-21196 GCA_013400615.1 Syrrhaptes paradoxus
CAGGTGTGCACACATCTCCAGCTCCTCTTGTTTATTCCCCATACTACGTGCATTCGTATAGAAGCACTTAAATTGGGCTCCCAAGGAGGCTGGACCTCCTGTGTGCTGCCCTCCAGCCACCCTCAGGCCAGCCTGTGAACCTTTTCCAGGCTCTGGGCATTTGTTGCTGGCTTTCTGTCATTAAATACCTCTTGCTTGTTGCTCATACTGCGTGCATCAAAGTGCACTTGAGCTGAACTGTCGAATCCACTCCTACCCTCACCGTGCCACCCCTGGGTTTGTCTGTAATGGGCCTGGGAAGTCCCCCTTCCCCCTTCAAACCTAGTTTAAAGACCTCTTGATGAGCCCTGAGAGCTTACGAGCAAGAATCCTCACCACCGCTATGAGATAGGTGAACTTTATCTGTAGCTAGTTATTCCATAGGTAGATAGACAGGCAGTCTTTTAAGGACACATGACCATCAGATTATATGTCTGACGTTCTGTATAACACCATAAAAATCATCCAGCTCTGCCTGCAGATTAACATATATAAAGAANGAGCTTCCGAGCAAGAATCCTCACCCTGCTATGAGATAGGTGAACTCTATCTGTAGCTGGTTATTCCATAGATAGATGGACAGGCAGTTTTTTAAGGGCACACATGACCATCAGATTATATACTCTGACGTTCTGTACAACACCATAAAAATCATCCAGCTCTGCCTGCAGATTAACATATATAAAGAACACTTTGCATGATTGAAGCAAATGTTGAATTACCTTTTCCATTTAGGAGTACAGGATTCATGCCTGGGCTGTCTGTGTGTCACGACGCACTCAACTTTCAGAAGCTAAATTTTCAGAAAGTGTGCTAGGTTGGCACACCTCTAATTGGCAAAAACATTGAGTCTGTGTCTTATGTATGCGTTATTACCTTAAAGAAATTAACTAGGGAATGTGGATTGAAGGAGTTGATTCTTTTTGTTAAGTGGAAAAAAATACTGTATAATTAATATTGAAGCCAATAACAAAGCAAAACTAGGCTTATCATCCTTGAAACTTCACTGACTGGAAAAATTAGCCTACTCTCCCTCTCTCTCTCTTTTTTCCTCTCTCCTTTTTTTTTTTTTTTAATTATAACTTGCTGAAGCACTCGATAATACCCTTTAATCTCCTTTAATAACTACCCTATCCTAGATTTTTCTAAGCATCCTTTTGCACAGCATCCACAAATCCAAGAATGAATTGCTCTTAAGATTGACTGACTGACTGGTCTCTGAGCCCTGCCAATTTAGTGATCCATGGCTTGTTCCTGTGGTTCCTGGGCTTCAGTGGAGACTGAAGGGTGGGAGGAGAATGGGGAAAAGCAGTTATGCTCTCCTCTAGACCTGCCACCTCTACTCAGCTTATCTGACCACAGAAATGAAAGGCAGGCTGACCTCCTAATGTCCAGAGATAGCAGAGTCATTTTTGCATCTCCATAACAGTGTAGAGTAAGATAATGGAAGAAGAACGATGAAATAACTGATTCTATGGTCCTGGGGTCCTCTGACTGCAATTTACCTCTCTACATTTCAAGAGGTGCATGAAGAAAGAAATAAATAATTTATATTTTTAATTATTATCTGTGTTAACTCATCTGATAGTTTTCAGGTACCATGACTTAAACATCCCTCAAGCATCCTTCCTGATGACTTACATTCTTTTGGCTTGCTCATGTTAGTTACGGTGTCTCTGCATATTCAACAAGCAAGATACACAGTACTGGTTTTATTATATTTTGACTTTTAATTTGTCGATCAAAATGCATCCATATCTATTGTTGGCCGTATTTCAGTGTTTCCTTATCACTTACATTTCTTGTATAAATTTCTTGGTGTTTTTGTAAAACAGGCATTTTCCAGCAAGAAACTCACTGAGTTTTCCTCGTCCATTTCTAGTTACTATGTTTACTAAGAAGAGTCTGTATATGAAATGAGCTGAAGCAGAATCCTACCAAAAGGATATATCCATATACAGTCTTCTGTCCATGGCTGTACCAGACTTATTAGTTACCAGTAAACTTGTAACCTACAACATTTTTTTGGATCTGACTCAATACCAAATTCTACCTGGAAAATGCAGCAGTAAAATGGTAACATATTGAATTTAAGTATTTAATACCTGCCATAAAGTTTGCTTTGCAAAAATGTAAATGGCAGGTGGCTCATGACAGTGGAGAAATAGGCATGGTAAAATCAAGATATATAGGCAGAAATTACAATATATGGAGACTGTACAAAAAGGTGGACTTTCTTCAATTTCTTGCTTATGATCTCTAATAAAAAGAACTTTATTTAAAGCATTGGATGAATAACAGAACACAGCATAAAGAACAGAGGATATCTGAGCTGGCAAGTCCCGTCCTCTGATACCAAGTGCAATTACACTTTACAACCCAATCTATACATTTATCAGGTCATCTTTTAAAATTAGTCCATTTTCCACCCTTATTCCTTCTGTTATTAAAATACCATTCCAGAAATTTCTTTTCTTATTGTTAGAGTATTTTAATAGCCAGATGAAAAGTATCCATGTAGATATCCATGAAAAGTATCCAAGTAGATAAATTTTTTTTCATCTTTTCCTAAACAAAGGAAATGTGATGCTTTGTTTAGCCAAAAGTTTCAATTTTTGCTCTAGCCATAACAGCCAGTTAACATTTACCTGTGGAAAGATAAAGAAATAAATAAAAATGTACAGAGACCAGAACAACAACAAGAAAAAAAAGCCAGCTTCCATATAGTCATGAGTAGAATATGAGGTTTATAAGTCACACATCTGGTCAAGTGTCATTTCATTCTTTGCCAGATTGCATGTCTGGTTAAGTCAAATAATATTTGTCATTGGGGCATTCAGCGCCTGTACTTTAATTATACGTTATCATAGAATACAGAAACGTAGAATGGTTTCTATTCGAAAAAACCTTACAGATCATCAAGTTCCAACCCCCCTGCCATGGGCAGGGACACCCTCCACTAGCCCAGGTTGCCCAAAGCCTCATCCAGCCTGGCCTTGAACCCCTCCAGGGATGGGGCATCCACAGCTTCTCTGGGCAGCCGTTATGAAGTTAATTGCCAAACAATTAAGAAATTATTTTCTGTAGTCCATAAAATGTTAAAAGGATGTTGTGGACTTATTATAAGAAAATTATATCCAGATCCATAGGTACAAAGTGAAAGTAAACCTTGTGAATGTCAACAGCTACATAGTAAAGTGACAGTTAGCAGGCTTGGTAATCAGAACCAAAAAAAAAAAAAAAATTGCTCTCAAATCAAATCAAATTATGCTGCCCATTTAGAGAGGGGTGCCAAATTAGGAGGTTCCAAATTAGGAACTTCATCAGGTTAGTTTTTCTTCATAGTCAATGGGAGAGGAAAAGCAGTGCCATATATGCACAGAGCACAGCTGAGATTTGAGGGACCTGCAGCTGGTGGATATTTTTTTCCCATTTTGACCAGAACAAGAAAGAGAGGCTACTGTTCTTCAGATTTGCCCATCTAAAATTAAGCGAGAGGAAGCCAAAGCGTACAGGGTTTTCTAGGTTACTTTTTGGGTTTTTTTAGGAATTTTTTTTTAAGCAGTGTAAGTTATAGATATGTGCAAATGTTTAAGGGCAAAAAAGCCCCCACAGAATACAAGCTTATAAATAAATAAAGAAAGCCTTTTCTTTTTAATAACAACTGATCTCCAGCAGACCTGGGGTTCTCAATTTAGAAAAAAAAACCGAGTTCATAAGTAGCTGAAATTTTGTATTAGAAATGTACAGGAATAACAATGATTTCAATTTTGCATCAGAGAATTCTGTTCCTGATCAAGGACTGAAAGTAAAAAAAAATAATAATTCAAAGCATTTCAGAGCCTTGAAAAATTTCAGAATTTGACAAAGGGTGAGGTCAAACTGACATTAATTTCAAGACATAGTCTGAAAATTCAAGGAACCAGGCAAAGAGGAATAGGATTTTCAGAGGAAGAGATCAATAAAATAAACACCCTGCCCCTGTATCTTAAGCAACATCCTGAGGGTTAAATAAAGAGCAGTAGATTACAACTAAGAGATGAAGAATTCATATGCAACAGATTCAAGACTTCTGTGAAGTGATTGGTTGTAAAGATAATGTAAAAGAAAACTAATGTCAAAATTCAAAACTTAAGCTCTACCTTGAAGATTACTCACAGATGGACAATTTAATACAGAGAACAAATCTTACCTCATTCATGTGTACTTGAGAAGCACATTTCAAGGAAGGTTTTGGGACATCCACATACGTGAACCATAATATGAACAGAGGTTTAGTGCCAGAGAAACTGTTTCAAACAAGAGACTTTAAAAACAGTTAAAAAATTCTTAGCATGAACAAAAATAATTTTATTTTTTTCTAATTCTAAACTATCTTCATAAAAATGTCTAACAAACTATTTTAAAATGTGTGTAACTCCTGCTAGTGCAAGATAATCTTATTGAACAGAAGGCAAAACATGGCTTTTCTCTAAGCATGCTTTCTGATCACAGCCCACAGAAATTTTCGAGCCCATTTCTCACTTCTGAGAAATTTCTCAGTTCTGAATTTTCCAATCTTAAAGAGCATTCACTTTATTTTACATTATTATGTCTAAAACCAAGCAGGCCATATACTGCCTCTAGTTTCACTCTCACTTTGCTAAGCTACTGGTGGCTTCAGATAGTTTTAATATTTTCTGTTATTAAATGATTGAATATTCCTGTCTACAGTAAATGGCTTTAAAAAAAATAGTAGAACAATAATAAAGACCGAAATTCCTTTAAAAAGTGTGAAGTCTAGCATAAAACAACAGCATTTGTGAATTATGTGAGTCAAAAATATAAATTAAAATTTTAAATAGGTGGAGGGTATAGGATCCACTGACTTGCATCCTTGACTAAAGGAAAAGAGACAGATTTGTTTCCTTACTTTTATTGCCTGGTCGTAATGGACACGCTGATTCACGGGCTCAGTTCTCTCTCTGTTTGACTGTATTCAGCCTGGCATTCTTCAAGGACATGCATCAATTCTGTATCTGTACAATGGCCCCCTGAAACCAGTCAGAGGTTTTTAGAAATGACTGAAATATAGATAATAAGAAAAAAAGGAGACTTACATCTCAGCTGTAGTGGAGTGGGTTTAGTGTTCTGCAACGCTTGGCTGCCTTATTATTAATTAACAAACAGCAGCACTGTGTTCCTTCTTTCTTTCGCCCTCCTTGATATGAGTTGCAGCATGAAGGCAGCTCCTACCAATACCACTTTTTAATTTCATGGTATAAATTGGGGTTTTTACGCTAGTTAGCAATAAATAAACAAAGGCTTTCTGAATGATTGAAATGGAATTTCTGAAGGAAAGAGCAACAAATAATTAGACTTCTATATCACTAATTATTATTGGTGGCTTAAACAAAATTATGTTTCTGGCCTATAGAATTTCTAATCAGTAAAGTCAGAGCATCATAATATGATCTCTTCAAGCAGATTTATTTTTCAGATGACTGGTTCCTAATGCCATTTTGGCATTGCACAATTCTGCTGTTGCTTATATTTGTCTCCTGCCTTTAAATATATTGTCTACTACTACTACAAATTATTATTTGTAGCATGGCAATGACTAGAAACTATAGTCGTGGGCTAAGGCTGCTCTGCACCAGGAATTGAGCTAAATAGAGTCAAAGCCTGATGCAGATGTTGCAATTTAAGAAAATTACAAAACATTTAGATATACTACAAGCCCTCATGTCTAGCCATGCTCACCTGTTGCACTGCTTCCATTTATCTGTATGTCCGTGGAAAATAACAAAAGCAGAAAGCTAGGGCTTGGGGGCATTTTTCCGCTCAACAAGAGAGTAAAGAAATTGCATCTGGGAGATCTCCAGTCTACTTAATGACGTAAGCCTGGTTTAATCACCGTTAACTTCAGTCGGTTAAGGCATCTAATTTAGAAGCCTGGTTGCAGCACGTGATGAATCAGCCTTGAGGAGTGTCCGTGAACTATTAGCTCTTTCCTAAACGTGAGTGATTCCGAGCTAGAGGAGCATGTAACATTCTCACTCGTGTCTTTCACTCAGATGTAAACATGGAAAAACTTCAGAGATTCATATAAAAATCATCCTTCGCATTAAGGATTAATGGAATTTACAAAGGTCAATCAAAAAGCTAAATGTGGTTTGTCTCCCTTGATAATCTGTTTCAGCCCACTTTAGTTGCAAGTGGAAACTCAAAATTTTCCACCTGAAAACTCAGATAACTTTCCCTTGATTCTGCTGAAACAGGAAGCTATATATCTTGAGTCTGGGCCTTTGTCATGAATGTGGAGATCAGTGCAACCAGAGACTATTGAGGCAAATAAAAAGGAAAATGTGACAGTTAGATAATAAATTTTGAGATAGCGAATGATGATGTGCCTGGGGATGACAAAGACAAATATGGTAAATGCAAGGCTTGTGTACATTTATAGAAATTGCAAGGGTCTCATTTTTTCACCTCCATTCAGGACTGTTAAAGAAAGGGAGAGTAAACACCAAATCAAAGTGACATGATGAGTGACAGATAGGTGGCAAGACACAGGTACGTCAGCAGGTTATGTCCTTTCAATGGCATGTAATGAAGCTGTGTTACTCCTGTGATGGGCTAGCCCTTGGCTGGGGGCCAAACCACGCACACCCGCTCACACAATTCCGCCCCCATCCAGGCCTTGGGGCGAGAATTAAAGGGGTAAATGGAAAAGAGGACTCATGGCTTGAGATAAAGACAATTTAATAACTAAACTACAATAATACTGAAAATAATCCTATATACAAATATACAAATGAGTGATACACAGTGATACTGCCCAACCCACCCGATGATAAAGACTCAGCCTGTTCCCGGCTAACGATCCCAGAGTAGGGAGAGAGACAGTCCTAAAACCACACAAACACACTTTGTTTAGCCAAAAGTTTCAATTTTTGGGGTGGGGGAGTGGTGTACCAATCCCGGAGGCACAACGGAATGGAAATAACAGTCCAAGCGTCCCAGACCGAGAGCTGACTGGGGTTGGGGGTGGAGGAGTGGAAGTGACCACCTGGCCCTGGCTAACGATCCTGGAGCGGGAGGAGCGGGAGTCTTGAATCTCACGGAACGAACAGTCCAAGCATTCCAGACTGAGAGCCAACAGGTGTGTGGGGAGGGAAGGCCTTGGATGAGCAATCCAGAGCCGGAAGAGAACTGAAACCTAAAGGGCCTAGGAACCAAAAGGGACGATCNTTTGAGTATCCCAGTAATAAGTATAAACATTCCTTCCTTATCAACTTTTCTGAGCACAAATCCAAAACACAGGCTCTTGCTAGCTATTATGAAGAAAGTTAACTCTGTCTCTGCTTAACGCAGGACAACTCCTCACTGAAAGATGGTACAAAGGTGAAAGGATGACACAGGCTGAAAGATTCATTAGGCTAATTATAGATCAAATAATTAAAAACTATCAACTAAATGCCACAGCTGTGGATGAGGAATTCCCTTAAAATATTGGAGACCAGGAGAGTTTTTAACAAGTTTTGCTACATGCTGGGAGAGTATTTGAGAGAATATCCAATATATTTGTCCTGTTCCTATGTTTTCACCTAGGTGTTTGTTTTTTCGTCACTCTCTGAGACAACGTACTGGCCACACTGGATACTAGTTCAATCTAAGTCCTGTTTTTTCCATATTTCTGTGGTCTGCATGGGGATGCATGGGGTGGAAGAGGAAGCAGAAGAAAGCTGAATGCACATGGGGTCATGAACAAACAGTTTTATTAGTTGGAGAAGGAAACACGTGAGCATGCACTGCTATACCTCAACACCCAACATGGAATAAACAGCACAGAGGGCTATGTGTCTCAAAACATGTGGCACAAAGGGCCCACCAGGTAGAAGAGCCAATACTTGCACCAGTGGGTGCTATAAATACCGATTGCAAATTCAGAAACCTTTCTGAAGAGCCTTCTCAGAACAGAAGAAAATGCCGCCAGCCCATTCCCATACAAATGACTGTACCTGGCTAGGCTACAGTATACTAAACAACTGCAGAAAGCAACAAATCACCAGTCTGTTTGTGACAGGCCATCCCAGCTAAATCAAGTTGTCATTTATTTTTGACTTGCTCTTGCCCCAGGATCAGTAGCTGTTTCTTTCAGGTTGAGAATGGAGCAATTTGAAAGTGCAAAAGCCTATTAGAAAAAATGGCATGAAGGGTTAGTTATAGCAGTGACGGTTGCACTTTGTCATCTGTAGTTAACCCTTTTGCCCCAGGGCTTCAGAGACTTTCTGTATGGTTCACAGGTCACTCAGCAGCTTTGCTGCAAGTAAGCATTTAAAGGTGAAGCCCGGGAGCAAAGCTGTCATGAAGGCATGGGTATGCACACGTGTGGCAGAGGGGAGCTGTTAATCCAGATAATATTTTAAATGCAAAACAAAGCAAATTTTCTTCTTTTGTTTGGTAGTGACAAAATGCCAAACAGTAAGGTAAAACAGACACTTTCAAGCAGCATGTTTCAGTTAGATTCCCTGCATCACTTCTGCCCTTTGTGATCTTATACAAACTGGAGACCTCTGCTGAATCCTGAACTCACTTGTGTCAGGGGCTATGACCCAAAATAAACCACAAAAACTACTTGTGTGAAGTTCTTCCCATACCTTCAGAGACAAGAGGATGCAAGAGGAAGTGAAAAGAATTGCTCTGTCAGGAAATCCAACAACACTTCTATTCATCCAGACTCGTACCCAGAAAAACAGTATCTGACATCTCTGTGCAGAGCCAAGTGTTTAAGGGAAAGATTAGTGAAACTGTGGCTGCACTATTTTGATTTAAGTTAGGTGTTCTGCAGAAGATGCTGTTTGTTAGATTTCTTCTTCTGCTAACTCTCAATCCTTTGTAACTTAACTATATTTGCCTCATATTAATGGTAATATTAGGAGAAGGATTTCCATCATTTTCTCATTACTGTACTAAAGGATGGCCATCCAGACATGCTTGTGCATTTGGACGGGTGTGGGTAAAAAGCAGGATTTAGGAAGGAATGAAGTATTTTCCTCATGTGAGCTGTAATGCCAGCCTCAAGAAAAAAAAAATAAAATAAGCAACTTTCATGCATTTGCTCAGGTCTGTCAAGATGATATGTGTATCTGAGATGCATATTAAAACTTAATAAAACAGACCCAACTATTACACTGTTTGTTTGTTAAAACATTTCTGCAAAAGCACATGTCAGAAGGGCTTACTTTAACAGCGCTAGTATGCTATTCCTTGTTAAGGGGATGCAGCCATTCCAAAAAGACGGCGTGGCAGTAATCACTAACTATGTCAGAATAATTACAGATTTGCCTATGATCAGTGTTGTGGACTTTTGTGTTTTTTTTTCCCCCCTGGGCTTCTTTGGTCTGCATAAACAGGTGCATTTCTGCCTGTTACTCTGCTACCCTGGGATATTGGTAATACCTTGGATATCCTAATCTAAAGAACCAAAACATTTCCCTTTCTCTCCTACTATTCCCATGAGATCATGAATGCCTATACTGTGACAGTCCATGTGTCTATGCAGTTTCCTCTATGGGCTCCATACGAGTTTGCTATAGCTTTTCTCATCCCTTTAAACTTGACTTTTCTAAAATTCCTTAGGCATCTTGGCTTTACTTTCAAAATAAAACAAGGTTGACAGATTTGGACTCATCTCTGATATTGCGAGGGAGCAGTAAGAGATAGAAAAGAACCTCTGACAATTCAGAACAAAGACATTTTTTTGCTGCGAGCTTGGTAATGATGTGAGCTCAACTTTGGTCTCTACGGAATTGTTAAAATGTAAAAAGCAACATACTAAATGGGCAGTGAATGAGGGGAGCCCAATGCACTGTGCAAGCAAAGTGAAAACTATCAATCACCATCTATTACTCCACTCTTGGTATTTGAGCAGTGTTTCAGATGTTCTGGAGAGATTAGCTCAGAGTGAGTTAAATGCCACAATGGAAACTGTCTGCACATATCCATCCAGTGTGTCACCCAAGCTAATCACGCTGTGCTTTAGAGACTGACTAGTTTGGTCCCAAAGCTATCAGGGATCTCTCAGACATAAATTTATCAAAGTAGATGGCTCTGACATGTCTTAGTAGGAAGTCCCATACCCTTTAAGCAAGTTGTCATGCAGATGCAGAATGAAGATATCTGGTGTGGAGATTTGACCTTCTAAACAGGCAACGTAAATGAGAATCTGTGATGATTTCCTGCAATCGTTCCCCAGATTATGTCTTGATTTCTGATACTTCATGGATCACAGGTTGAGGACTGAGCTAGCTTAACAGGATAGCCATCATCTGTAGAGCAAAACGTGGGCCATGAGATGAGTCTCTGGTTTTCACACATGATGAGAGGGGGTGTCCTCAGACCACAAACTCAGTTCCCAGTCATTTTACAGAGCTCCATTAGTAAACAGTTCCCAATTCCTCAGGATATTATATCTTTGAATGATATTTTTGCTTTATCCCTTTGGGATAAATCATTGCAACGTTCCAGCTCGACACAAAAGCTCCTCAACCCACCCAGTTCCAAAGACCTGAAATGACACCTGGTTGCTCTGAGCTTTTCCAAAGCAACGCTCCTTTGAATCTCTCATTCAATGAGGAAAGCTTGGCCACCGTGATCAACTAAATATAAAACAGAGGCAGAATGAAAACTATGAGTTCTCTTATCTTGAAGAAGGTGCAATCAGCACATATAGGGCAGAGGAGCCACAAAAGGTCAAAGGCAAATGTCACTCGCTGGGGCGTTTTCTCATGCTGAAGACATGTCACGTAGAAGCAATCACAGTGACAACTCTTAGCAGGGAAAATGTCAATGACTAAACACTATCCCCAGGAGTACAAGAGATACCCTCAGGGCTCAGGTGAGATTCACTTCTCATTCTGAAATAAAAGAGAAAACAGCAGCGGTAGAAGAGAGACCATCAATTGAAGCAGATGTTGCAAAAATAGTCCTGGAGGCAGAAAGCAAGGGCGATGGCTGGGGAAGTTAAGACCTGAGAGGGTACCAGGGATAGAAGAATCACAACGTGCTAGCGGAAGTGATAAAGAGTAGACAGAATCTGAGTACCAACAGAAAAATGACACATTTATAGGAAGAGGTGTAAGAGAAGCTGAAGTGGGGTAGATTTAGCTGTGAATACTCGGAAGAAAGAAAATTAAAAAAAAAAAACCAACATAGAAAGCAGCAAGCTAGAGCCATGAAAAAGGGGGAGATTTTCTTCCTCAGAAAGAACAGAAGGTATTCTGAGGTACAGAGGATGGAGGAACTGAACCAGAAGAGGAACAAGAGAAAGAAGCAGTGAAAAGGCAGGGCCAAAACTGCACAGGCAGGCACTTCACAGAATTGTTCATGTTCTTCTTTTCCTCCAAATAATCATAACAACCACACTCATGATGTGAAGCATGAGTTCATAATTACTATCCAGAAGCTCCTCTAAAGGAATATGTGACAGCTAGGAGAACCCCCAAGCTGTATTTTAACAACATGTGCACTTGAGTCTTCCAGCCGTTATCAAACTTCTTTGCAAATGACTCTGACATCATTTATTCCTTTAAAACATGGGGAAGTGGAAGCATTAAAAGTAGGAATGCAACTTGCTCAAAGTCAGAAGTTTTAGGATAAAGACAAACAAAAAAAAAAAAAAGATGGATCATTTAACTCTAAAACCTACAGAAAACCTGTGTATGCATCTCACAGGAAGCAGCGATGAACAGAATACAAAGAGGAAAAATTGTTCTTTAAAATATTGCTCACAGTCTGTCGTTGATTATGGGTTAATAGTTTGCCTGCGCCTCCTCACAGTGGGTTTTGTTGTCTGAGCCTTTAAAATATAGAGCTTTGAAAAGCTAAGGGCAAGCAATGGCAACACAAGCATAGCTGTGAAATGTAACTGGAGATCTGAGGCCATGATGGGGCCAGTCCCTGTCTGGATATTCAGTGCAGTGCAAAAATAATTTACTGACTTCGTCTTCCATTTCGAGTTGGTCTTATTCACTGAATGTTGACACTTGACAGTCACTCTGCATGATTTCTGCACTGCACCGTTATGTGAAATATCACATTTCATTACCTTCCGCCCAGCCAGTCACTCTCCATAAATGTAAGCGTTTTCACCCAGTGAATACCACTCTACAGCAGCGTCCTTACCTGCAGGAGGATTTCTGAGAGCTGGGGAGGGAGGTTCAAGGTTGGGTGACTCAGTCCAGATGCACTGTAAAGCAAGAGCTTTCCTTTGTGCCAGAGCAATGTCTTTGTCTTTTCTGCTTTTTGAATTCCACGCCACTCTGATCCGGAAGATTCTGAGTCACATCGCGTCACACACACGTGCAATGCATGCGTGCATTTTCATACATGTGTGCAGACACATGCACATATATGTTCACGGTTAAAAAGCCTCTGAATCAGCAAGATGATGAACTGAATGCACGNTTATACTTGATTCTTTTGCCTTTAGTTTTTAATATCTTCTCTCTTTCAGTTTTTGAAAATATTTTTCTTTAGTGTTTACACTTCCTGGAAAAAGTTTTTCTCGCTGTTGTCATTTGTTTGTTAACTTCTCAGTGCGAAAATGAAAACATACTGAGTGGCAAATGCATCCTTGGATTGTCAGCTTGCAGTGTGCTTGTGGTCAAACTCTTTTAAACGAGGACTACAGAATAGGGAGTGGATCTCCTATTTGCCTTATTTCAGTTGTTGCGGTGGAATATAGAGGGGAAATAAGTTTTTCCTGAAATCTAATTTAGTATATTCGCCTGGAGAAGCTTCTAGAGGACAAACCAGCCTTGGCAGAAAACCACTGAGAGGAAGCCTTGAGACTGGCAGGGTCTGGAGATGGATAGGGAACATAGACACAGCCAGGCTTGAGAAGGAATGGAAAGAGACTTTCCTGAGGATCCCGATACAACTGGAGAGTTTATGGAAAGCCAAGAAGCTGCAGGCAACAGAAGAACTGAAAAGAAGCTTTCCATCCTTCTTGAGAGAAAGCACCCATCCTGCAGAGAAGCAGATTTGCTG
>VZTO01001994.1:305-14169 GCA_013400615.1 Syrrhaptes paradoxus
AGATTTCTGCCAGCTGCTTATAGAATGCCTCAACTGCTTCCTCCTGCTGGGAGGGTTGCCTATAACACACTCCCAGCAGGATATCAGCTTTGTTAGCCCTTCCCCTCATTCTTACCCATAAACATTCAAATTTATCATTGTAATCCTGAATTTCTATACAATCAAAACACTCCCTAACATACAGAGCCACTCCACCACCTCTCCTTCCTTGCCTATCCCTCCTGAAGGGCTTATAGCCATCCATTGCGGCACTCCAGCTATGAGACTCGTCCCTCCATGTTTCTGTGATGGCCACTAGGTCACAGCTGTTCTGCCACACAGTGGCCTCCAGCTCCTCTTGCTTGTTGCTCACACTGCATGCATTAGTGTAGGTGCACCTGAGCTGAACTGCCTAATCCGCTCCTACCCTCAGCGTGCCACCCCTAGGTTTGTCTGTAATGGGCCTGGTAATTCCCCCTTCCCACCTAGTTTAAAGCCCTCTCGATGAGCCCTGCCAGCTTACGAGCGAGAATCCTCACCCCCCTGTAAGACAGGTGAACTCCATCTGTCGCTAACAGGCCTGGTGCCACATAAGTCTCCCCATGATCAAAAAATAACCCAAAATTGCACCTCTGGCACCAGCCTCTGAGCCAGATGTTGATCAGGTGTGTTCTCCTGATCCTCTCAGTATTCATCCCTGCCACTGTGGGGATTGAGGAGAACACTACCTGTGCTCCTGATCCTCTAATCAATCGACCCAGTGCCCTGAAGTCCCTTTTAATTGCTTCCGTACTTCTCTCTGAAACCTCATCGAACAAATAGTCTTGTAAAATTCTGTACTCTTGCATACTGAAAATCTGAACTAAGAAGAAAATTCAGAGTTAAGTATGAAACTTTCCCATCCATTTGATTACCAACCACTTTCTTCCAACAGCTGACAATCAAAAGCACATTAGCTGCTGTCAGCCAACACCACTATTTTTATAATGTTGATATCTGTATAGCAGGAATTCAATTAAAATTTCAACTCAGTTTACATATGTAAACACACAGAAGCCATTTTAGTCATGATAACCCTAATTATACTAGAGATTTTAAAATATCTTCATTTTCCCCCCTCCAGCTGCTACTGAAGTATAGTATGAATAAGAGAATTCAAAATAACTTACATGCTATCCTCAGTCTATAGGTAGTGAAGTAAAAGAACAATCTGTGGGATTAAACAAGTATCACAGCAAGAAAACCACCATTGTCTAATTTATATTGCCTGCCCTAGCAAGAAAAGAGACCAGAGAATACCGTATTGACACTTAAACCAGTGCAGTGCAGAGAAGTCAGCACTGATCAACAGCAGTAATGAAATGCAGTTCCCACAAAGAATGCCTCCCTCAAATAACTTTGAAGTGAAAACTACTAACACACACTGCTGCCTAAGAGAGGTGCTGTTTATTTACAGCAGTGATTCCCAGGAGGTGTGCTTACAGGCAGAGTTGGTTTGAAATTGGTCTGCCTGGGAGTGACCACAGGAGTGGTACAGTAACCCATAAGGTGTCCTGAATTGCTTCTAACCACCAGTGTAATACCAGCAGTAACAGTGCTGAGTCCTGAGCCAACTCTGCATTCCCTAAATGTTTGAATATTTCTGTGTGTTCATTTCAAATGCAGACAAACAGCTTGAGATTCAAACATGTCTGTTAAGGAGTTACAGCACAGTTCCTTAACCCTGTATTTGAGCTCATAATTCATTCACAAGCTTCTCCTCCCAGGATGAATTTGGCACACAATGTGCTGGTCCGGGGATTTCTCACTGCTCCCTCTGCTCACATACACACATTTCACACTAAAGCATTTGGCTGGTGTTGAGCCCTAGACTGCCATGAGTACCACCGCACTTGCTGGGCTGCAAACATGCCAACAAGGAAGAAATTCTAAAGAGCAGAAATGGAAACATATCAGGTATTTAACACAAAATATCTCACCAGCATATGCTTATGTCAGTAGCAAAAATAAAAAAGTGGGCAATATGTTGAATAGTTCATTTTAGTGCATTTCAGTTGTTTTGGAGAAATAATGGTGGAGCTGGTGGTTAACCACTGCTCTTGACATTTTACAGATGTAACCAAGGGCTTGTAATAAAACCACAAAGCCTCCTGCTGTGAATGTTGTCTGTTATTTGTTGAAGGATCACTTGCCATATAGCTGGAAGAGGCGAAATAACGATGTTAAGGTACAAAAGCACAGAGTCACAGCTCTATATCCAGGGTAAGATATCGGTCTTAAAGACACACTGTCGACGTAAGACAGTCCACAGTCCAGAGCTCAAAAACAGAACCTGGAGCTTAATTTGGTCACATTTCACATTAAGAATCCATTTGAAACAGTTTATAGAGGGTTAACATGGTTAATAGATTCTTTAACACATATTGCAAGCCGTTGTAGCTTTTGTGGGGATTGCAGATGGCTGATATGGCTCCATGTACATCAGTAGTTAGTGATAAAGATGGTTATAAGTCACACTTGACCCTTCTATAAACAACCTATAATTATTTATTAAAACATCCACTAATCATTTATTAACTTTTCATACACTATAAATGGAACTCTTGGTTCCACTGCTGACTCTCTGTCATTTCTAAGAGCATTCAACTTCCACAATAACTGAACAAATAAAACAGAATCAGAAGCTAAGGACCTCATGAAAATACTACCTAAAGTTAAGGTTCTGTAGCATTCTACACAAGTTGAGTTAAACAGTTCAGTCACTGTCACGATTCCTTCCACCCTTATAATAATCATACACCGTTATTAGTCACAGAAGAGTTCCATGATACATAGTTTTTATGGAATAAATTCACAATCCTGATTAAAGAGTGTCTGTCATATTTGGTTATAAAGTATCCACACAACTTATATATTATGCATTAAAAACAGACAGGCAGTACCAGCCCAGAAATGGAAAGGATTATCGTTATCTCTCTTTTATGTATATAGAACTGAGATATGCAAAGATAAAGAACTACATTTTCTTGAGAGATCATTGTCTTCACCTGCAGAGTGTACACCACTGCAGAAAATGCCTGGCTTAATTTTTAAAAGATGGGAAGCAGAATAAAATCCAGTGCTCCAGTTTTCCAATGCTGTGGGATATAGCTGTGCTTTTACAACAGGATCACCCTGCCACTCCTTCTGAATATCAGAGATATACTTAGATAAAGTCATCAGCCATTCAAGGCTGAGGATACCAAGGATGTACTTATTCTATTCTCTCTGTAGATTTTTCTTCCAACTTCAGCCAATCCAAAATATTAAAAATAATAAAAAGTGTGAGCCAGGCATCAAAATGTTTTTTTTATTCAGTTGTTCTTTTTTGAATTATCTTAAAAACCCATTAGTCTTTATTGATGGGTAATCATATTTTCCAAGCTTTCCAATCACATCTTCCAAGTGTAAGAGTTAGAACTTTGCTTTGTAAATTTTCGAAAGCTATGTTGCTTCTGAAAAAACAGCAGTTGCCTCAAGACTTGCTAGAAAATCAAAGGAGGTTGGAATACTATATTTTTCACTATTTCCAAACATACAATTTTCTTCCTAATTAAACAAGGCATGCTATCTAGCACATAAATCTGAATTATACACAACTCCAAGGGAATCCAGGGACCACATATTCCAGATTTTTGAGTCCAAAAAAGTTAATGTAATTTCTACAAATTCCTGTATGCCATCAGACAAAGATGCATACTAGTATTTTCATCTCTTTTATTTTTGGTTTTAAGAAGATCCAAGAAGTACACAAAAAGAAAGAGAAAACAAGCTGAACTATTTTTAATTCAAAAAGACTTGACTGAATTTGATTGAAGCACTGGGCAATTTTCCAGTGGTGAAGTGTGTGTTTTATACTATCCAGACTGCTTTGCCCTTTCCTTCGCATAATGCTAATTAGTAACAGAACAACTTGAAAATCTGAGCACTGAGGTGTGCACGCATTTGGGTTAGTCTATTCCAGTCTTAAGAAGGATTACGAATGGGAGCTACAGGTCTACTGAGCTGTGGAGCTGCATTAATGGTTTTATATGTAATGCTAAATCACTAGACCTGTTCCTGGTAATCTTAAGTATCAGATTACGTTTGATTCCCCTCTCAAACTATTAGACTGAGCATCTACAATTCTGCAGAACACAAAAGAGCAAAGGGGAGCTACCAGGTGTTAAGCAAGAAAATGCCTGTATACTCTTACTAGGTAAGCAGCCTGATTTTTGCAAACCATCCAAGAAGGAAATCAATGCTGAGTATGTTTTTAGTACTCCTTATGAGACAAACAATATTTTGATCTCTTGTCTTCTGAGGAAAGTGGCTAATACAATTGCTCTGGAATAATTTTCCATGGAGATGCTATATTAAAAAGTAAGTATTCTAAGCTAGCAGTGACTTTTATTTTGGAACAGGAAGGCCATGTAGTTTCTTCTGCAGTAGCTATACTGGTATGTTTCCTCATGTAAACATGGGCATTGATGTATTCTCATCAGATGATTAAATCCTATTTATACCTCTCTTAACCAAAGGAATACTTTCATTCTCAATTAAAATTGACCCAAGTCCATGCCTCTGTCAAAAGGGACAGTCCCTTCTTCTCTTTCAGTTGCATAAGCCTACTACTTCTCTAAATAGTTGCGTTTGGCAATTGCCCAGGGATCCAAAAGAAAGAATGAAAATTAATCCAAGAAATGAAAAAGGGATAGTTTCCATCAGGATCAATATCTGATCTGGCTGCTCACAAAGCCAGATGAGTAAGATGAGTGCTGCCAGAAGAAAAGATATTGCATGTGCAATAAGAGTGAGAATATCCCATTTGATATCCGTGTTAATTTATATTGGTTGAAAGCAATCACGAAAGTGGACCCTGGTATAATTTCCCTTTCCTGCTTCCCTTGAGATCTGCTTTTCTTCTACAATTATAGCATAAAATCTGGGGAATTCACAGTTACAAACCAACTAAGTTATATAGAAACATAGAGTTCATGTGACTTTTTCTTTTTTTTTTTTTCCCCATGCGTAACTTTTCCCTACCAAGATGGATTCTTAAAAAATGCAAAAACTTTGATTTTTTGCTTTAGTTTCAAAATATAGGTTATCTAATATTGTTGTTTGCAAGACAAATGATGACAGCTGGGTTACATAATGCTAATATTTTGTTTTAATTTACTGGTGGACACCTACTGAGTGACTGATTGTTGTCAGGTTAGTCAGTTGATTAATCAGATTGATTAGTCAGTTATTTAATACAACTTGAGGATATATTTCTGTAAAATTGTGACAGACGGGGCATTCATAGCACTTTACTTTAGGCTCCTAACTTCAGTGATGAAGTGAGAAACTACTTTCTAGATCCCTATAGAGTCAGTAGAGGGAGGGAAGCTTCTCTAGAGTTTAAGTCAAAGCAGATGCTTAATGAGGGTACTGTAAATGACCAAAGCAATCTCTCACCCTTGCTTGTGACTCTACAGAGAAAGACGTGACTTAAAGGAAAAAAAAATAAAGTTTGACTTTTTCATGTTAATAGAAATAACGAGTGATGTACCTTAGACCTTAATGGAATAAATTGCATAGTCCCAGGTTTCACACCTTATTTGTTTGAAGGGATTGGATGTAAACACAATACAACAGAGTGTGATACACACATACAAATTAAAGATAAGTAGAAGCTTTGATTTTCAATTCAACAAATTATATGAAGGAAAATGGAATTTCCAGAAATTCAAGACCAAATTGCCTTGGAACAAAGTAATCATTTTATTGAGAAAGATTCTTCCCTAGTCTTTGGCCAGTGTCTCACTCTACTGAAAGAAGACCACTAGCTAAGAGCATTGTACCAGCACTTTCGCTTCTTGAATATTGTTCTAGGTCAGCAAGAATCCTGAAATTACAATTTTGAAAGTTGTCCAACACCTGGTTATGCTTTTGTCCTGGGTTAAGCTGAGACAGTATCTTTCTTCTTTTTAATATTTTTCCTGTGTTTTTTATTAGTTGAGAGATGGATGAGGCTTTTTTTCTTTGATTATTGAGTGTGAAAGTGTGTTGTATGTACATATGGCTGAATGATCCTATAACATCTACAAAATGAAGATGTCAGACAAAATATTCTTGACATAATCTCATTAAAATACTCAGTAAAATGGGTCCTGTATTCTGAGTTTAACATTTGTAAAAAGTATAAAGCTGTCAAGTATTGTGTTTCCACTAATCAGAGGGGTTTTTTTAAGACCCACAACGTAACATCTATACCAAGGGGAAAATGAAGGAAATGATTAGCCATCACAATATAAATTCAACAGCGGAAGCCTTCTCTTTGTCTCTGATTTGTGGTTCAAAAATAAGACAGTACTTTTACTTCAGCAGAAAAATACTCAGTTATCATCAGTTTACACTTTGTTAACCCAGTTAAAATGATTTTTTTCAAAGTTTCTAAGTCTGTGAACAGCCATGCTTGTAAGTCGTTCTTCAAAGACTATAAAACTCATTGGTACTAATTCAACATTGAATTTTAAACCAGTATTAAGACCAGCTCATTGATTTCTGTACAGTCTTGTTTGTATTGTTCTAGAAAATGTTTATTTTGCTGTTTTAATCACTAGTTTAGCACTTGTAACCGCATTTTCTTAGTGCTAATTTTTAAAATACTTTCAATAAAACACATAAAAGGGAGTTTGTGATTCTTTCCATCAGTAATGTGTTTCAGGGATCTTTCAGACTCTAGCTAGATATAAACCAGTTGATCTGAAAGCCATGACCAAGGGTGGACTCTCACACAGAATTAACATCTATTCTGTTATGCTGACTACATCATCAAGATAGAACTTGTAGCTAATGCTCAAGAATGATAAGCAGAAATTCAAATACAGATTTGTTTTCCTGCTTTGCTGAAAATGTACATGAATCTTCCCTTTCATTGCAATACACTGGCCCCAGACAAAGTATTGCCTCAAATACAGCAGATATATATTTAACCTTCGTGAAGCTAAAAAAGAAAAGCCATGTGTGTTAGCAGCACTTGTATTTCTCATACAACCAGTTGCCTCAGGCCACTAGAGGCTACTACAGGCTAGTAATAATACACATTTTCTAGACTATTCTGCCATTTATTGTATAAAAAGAGAGGATATGGACACAGCAGTTAACACACCTGATATGTTGAAAAAACTTGAAAAAAAAAGAAATTAAGGACATGTCTATAAGGGGTGTGTCTTTGTCTACTCTCATTCTGTCAAGAGTCTGAACAGTGGCACTAATTAAAAACATAAATTGTTTTTTTACTAAACAGATTAATCAAACTTTGAATCACCTTGTGCTCAGGGCTTAGAGCAAAATTTAGAATTTTTCCTTCCTAACCCCAAAAACCTCACAAAACATTCTGGTTTGTTCCCAAGCAAGTTTCTAAAAAAATACAGTAGTAACAGCTCACTGTTGCTGTGCGCTTTGATGAATCCTTTACAGCAAAGCAAATGATATTGGATTAGAATTGGAACCCCTCACATCTATTTTATATTCTCTCTCATTTTCATAAAGGTCACAGAGTCTCAGGCCTATATGTCCTCTGTATGCTTGAAAAAGTTTTTGTTTTGTTTTGTTTTGCCTCAGATGTTCTGCACTAACAACTCCTATCTACAAAGAAAAAGTGCATCTAGACTGTGCAAACATATTCTGAGCTAAGGAAATTCAAACTATTTCTAATGCACACTGGCAGCAACACTTCTGGCTTCTGAGAACTGGTCAGTAGCTTCTGAAAAACAAGAAGTGAGAAAATACATCTTTACATTTTGGAGGGCCTACATTCTTATCAGAACTATGATTTCAGGCCTTTGGCAGGCGAATAATTAGCATACTATAAAAACAATCATTAGTAGCATTATGTAGAGCTGTTTGTCAGTTCATTAATGTATTTACCATTAGCTCTTAAAGGAGACTTTTAAAATGAGAGATGACCTGCTACAAAGGCAAATTAATGAGTAACAGCAAGAAGGGAATAGGAACTCTAAAGAATTAACATCAAGTTTTTTGCTTCCAATTAACTGGTTACTTGATACTCAAGTAATTTTTAACAGATTCACTTAGTAAAATGCTTCTAGAAAGTTAACCACATTTCATGTACTTAAAATGTTGATGCTAGTGGCCACTCCAAATCCAGATTTTTTGTCTGTGTTGTGTTTATACAGTAGCCAGCACCCCACTGACAAAATCATGAGCTGGGCTTTTGAACACTACCATCATGCAAGTGAATAATTTGGGAAAAATGATTTTGCAAGTGCACTACTACAAGGGAAACTGAGTCAGGTCATGCAAACTTTTAGATCATTCGTACAACTGACAGTAATTACAGGATTTTATTTACAATGTTTAAAAAAAATCTACCTGCCCTCAGTTAGTTTGCTGCTGTTTCAGAGGTTTCTGATTCCACCGTGTGAAGTGAGTGCTTTTTTTCCCCCCAAAGATGGCTTTATCTTGTCTCGTTTTACTCCTCATTTTCCAACAGGCAATATAAATACCACTGGTATACTTTAAGATACAGAAGTTATCAATACCATAATCAAGACACAAACTGGATGACCACTTGCACAGGGATTTACCACCAGCTGGGATTGTCAGCAATGAATGGCTTCAGAGGAGCCGCATGTTGCCCCTGGTGAACTTCTGCTAGCATGGGGCAATGCAAACCTCCACCAGGCCCATGGCCCATGCCCTGCTCTGTGCTAACGCGTGCTGCCTTGGTGTTCTGCCTGCTCTGGGCTGCAGGAGCAGACAGGTGCAGAGAGGTGGACACTGCATGCTACTGGCAGCGTTGGTCTGGAGGAGATCCAGAGATAGCTGATGGCTGAGTTCTTCAGGATCCCAAAGGAAAAATCCTACCAAAAGGAACAGATGTTAGCAGTGCAGGAGGTTCAAAACAAAGGCTATATCTGAATCTAAGTCAAGTTTCGAGTTCCACATGCTCTGATTAGGACAATAATGAATTGTCAGTCTCCAGGACATAAAAATAATATTGGATTTTTAGATTGAGAAAATGTTTTTCATATATCCATGAATTGTCATTTTAACATGTTTCAAAAACATTGTGGAACATAATCTTTCTTCCTATGAATGAAAAACCACAGAAGGAAAAGGAGTTGCATGACATTTTACTAGTAATGAATTTGGCTTTAAAACATTATTAACACAAATTACACACACAAGTTTCATAGGGGCTTTCTAAGCCTTGACACTACTGCAGAGCAAAAAAAAAAATGAACATAATGTTAATATGACCCATTCTCAGAGTACAATAGTAGTAGTTTGCTACTCTCCTGGGCCCTCACTCTTGAAGGTTTTGGTGAACTAAGCTGGGCTGGGCTGGCCAGCCAGTGTCTTACTGCAATTGCAAAACACTTTTTAAGTGTATTACAAAGTAGGCTGTAATTATGTTACACTGGTGTCTTCCAGAGAAAGTACAAAAGTAGAATCAGTAGGTCGTCTTATTTTAAACTAATTTATGAAAAAAAGACATTCAGATAATGAGATAGAATGACATGGCCAACAAGTCTGTAGAAGAGCCAGGGACAGAACCTCAACTACTCAAATGTCTGTCCTGTGCCCAAAACAAGGCACACCGATGGAAGAAGCAATTTGAAAATTTTACTTTGCTTGCTATAAATGAGCAAAACTATCCTTGAAAGTCATTGCTATGCAGTAACAGTCACAGAATAGAGAAGAATGGATTTTTCAATATTAATTTGTGACTGAGTTTGAAGTTGCATTTTTTGTCATTTCAAGTTATGTGAAATTCTGTTCCGCTCTGTGAATATTTTAGTAGGTCACTCATTACAATTAACCTGGGAAAAAAGAGCACATACAATGGTCTACACTTTCTTGTTCATTTCATATTAAAAAAATCTTGTCAATAAAACTTGTATTTTTAATGCAAATGTATTTTTGTACAACTCCATTGCAACAGAGAAGAAACATTCTTCCACAAGAAAAAAAGGAGCTTGCCCAGTAGATAAAAAGAACAAGACATTATTTTAAAGCAAGAAAAATAAGTAAGGTATCTGGAAGGATTAAGTCATGTGGAGAAACTCTCCAGTCAAAGCAAAGTTGTCCTTTTGTAAGTTATTTTGTTAAATTTAAAAACAGAACTTATGTTGTCTCAATTCTTGTTGTTTTAAATACCAACTTCAAAGAGCATGAAATATAAAGTATATCTTTTGCTTTCAGTTACTGAACATAAACTGTACATGGAAACTAACAGGAAGATTGGGCTGAAGGGAAGTGTAATTTCAAAGATCTAGAGTACTCCATCATGAAACTAGAGGACTTCTGTTTTGTTTGTATGGGTTACTGAGAATAGGATTCTAGTCTGTGGCTTCCTTTTCCTTTATGTGGAACTTGCACAAACTGGAACTGCAGTTTTCAACACAAGGGAATGACAAAGGCATTTCATTCTACTTCATTCACTTTAGAAGTCCACCTCTGCAAGGTACTCAGGCACAAACATAACTTTCAAATGTAGCCATTAGAACACAACTAATGTCTCCCTGTCCTCACTGAGCCCTAAGCATGTGCTGAAACACTTTGCCAAAGAGGGACAAACTTAAGCATGTGTCTAAACAATTTTTCACGTTAGGGTAGATTCAAATGTAATCTGTTATAGCTCCCTGAAGGCTAATTTGTAGTAAAATTGAGAGACAATGTTCATATTATAAATAGAAGACAGATCTAACTTAAAAACGTAGTGATAGTTTAATCTTTGCAGTGTTGTGTCAAAATAGGCAAGAATGGAAAAGTGCTGATGAAATTAATTTTTATTTGTTGTTGAACTTTAATCTCAAACTATGATACCCTAGTTCTTGCTAGAATAGATGCCTGTGGAAAGAAAATTTCCAGTGTTGGCACTGGACTTCTGAATAGAAGATCACATAAAGGACAGTGAACTCTGATTTCAAACATCTTAATAACCAAATCTCATATCCTTATAACAATTCATCCTAGGGTCTCAATAAGGAGGAAAAAAATCAAAATAAAACACCTTAATCATAACTCATCCAAATGGCATACGTGAATCAGATGTTGCCTCTCATATCCATTTCTTTTTGGTGTTACGTGAACAGTCCTCTACTCTGGAGAGGTTCCTGATACAGCAGCTATGATAATTGTGTAAGTCATGGACATATTCATAACTGTAACTGCATGGTCTGCCATTAAGAGCAGGTCATATTATAAGAGGTGACAAATGGGTTTGAGTGTCTTAGTATTTACAAAGAGGGTGTTTCTCAAAACCACTAGTAACCTTTTAAAACACAGATGGATAATTATAATTCATTTATAGTCATACTACATAGATAAAAATTTATATTATACTTATGCAGACAAGGTTATCCAAAAAGGTATATGAACTGACTTTTACTGAGAGTTGGTTAAGGGCTAGATACTCACATTCTGAATTGATTTAATTTTCACCCACATAGACCTATGTCTGTAACTTTAAGCAGCCATTTCAAGAAAACTTATCCACAATTTACAAAGTTCACACACCCTTTGATGACTCTTTAATCCCCAAGAGGATTAGGGAGAAAAGCTTTTACTACATAATACAACAAAAGGAAAATAAAGAATTCTTCCACACTCTGATGACATGGAAGAAAAAATCCTGCTGAGATGGTGGCTGTCAATTCATTCAGGTTTTCCAATGTCATTCCCCAACCTCTACCCTCTTTCAAGTGGCTTTCAGGCTTCACTATTGCTAATATTGGTATTAGTACTGTCAGTTAGGATTTTTTACCTTGCTGCTATATTGGTGATGAAAATAACGGCAAAATCCAACTCTAGGGAAAATCTTCACATATCGTTAATGTTTATCACCTTTATAAGCCAGTACTTCCTACCACACAGATGCTAACTATGTATAACCCCACAGTGAACCCTTAGGATCTGAAAGGAAAAAAAAATACCGGTGCTGTGGAGCAACCTACCTGTTACATAATTCACTGACTAAATCCCATGTATTTATTATTACTAAAGAAAAAATATGAATAGAAGGCAATGTGCCAGGACAGCATTAGAGAGGAGAGGGGCAGTGGCATGTATTAGTCACTGAGGTTAGCCTTTTGGCTTTCATTAAAATCAGAGGAATGAGGAAACTGAAACTGCTTCTTCAGTACAATCCCCTAGTTAAATCAAAACTCACTGAGAGGCAAAGAATTTAAAATAATACCCTGTCGTAGCAGAAAAAAACACGCAATAATGAAGTAAAACAATCCTTTGTTAACAGTGATCCTTATTTACATACTTGGATCACCATAAAGGAATTACTAGTAATTTGTATGAACATGTTACTCTGTATCATTAGGTTTCAGAGACAGTTTCCAACCCAACAGAAACAGTAAAACTTCAGTCACAGTGATCTGAGTTCAGCCCAATGCAGGAGGAAAATTTTATAATTAATTCTGTTGGCCCAGGCACAGTTGCCTGGAAAACAGATTAAATACCCAGTCTAGTGGAACGATGGCCCCTCTCAATGCTGAAGTCCCATACAGCATATTATCTGATCACCAATATTTTCCACAGGTTAAGTCAGAAGACTAAAGCTCATATGTATACCTTTAAAAATCTCACCTTAGTTCTTTCTTCTGTTTTTTAATTCCTCAGAGTAAATCTCTCCCTCTCATTGCTGGGAGATTCACAATTTGCAAAATTTCTCATACTCTAAAATTTTTTTCTTAGTCAATTGTCAGAAAAATATTTTAGTACTTCCTGGTTTCCCTCAAATACTACAATGAATAGTGAATATCCATATTCCTTTTTGAAATGTCATTATTATTTATATAAAATTTAAAAAAAATCTATTTTTTTGGAGACTACTGCATTTTCTAGTCAATTTCTACTGTCTCTTTTTCTATCATTTGTCCCCAGTAATCAGATTGCTCAGCCCTGATTAACATTATTCATAACTTTTAATGTACTTTAATTGATTATAATTGATTTTCATGTATTATTAATAATAAAAGTAATAATAATTAGAATAAATAAAAATAAATAAAAAGTAAATAGCAAACCATTTTTCTGCCTTAATTTAAGCATTTGAATGCTTTACAAAAGAGGCAGTGTCTTCTCTGGGACTGATGGCCCTGTTACTTGGAAACGCTTTAGCTCTTTCTTCCCTTTACAATGCAAATTCCTTGATCATTTTCCAGTTGCTTTGTGTGTTGCTGATGGGTGGATCTGGTCTTCTGGAGCATCTTCCAGAATGTGAGAAGTTTGTGGTTTGCATAGATGGCCTGGAAAAAGTAACGTGGCAGAAAAGTCACAGCGATCCTTAGGGGCTGAAATTAATTCTTATGGCAAGACATGAGCTAAAGCAGTTCTGCTGCTCATCTAAAGTACCTTGGGGTCCGAAATGGAACAGCTTGAATACCAGAAATTACATGTATGATTGACATGTGTATTTTCTACCCTATCCCCAGTTGTGCCAAGTACAGCTGATGNGATTCACAATTTGCAAAATTTCTCATACTCTAAAATTTTTTTCTTAGTCAATTGTCAGAAAAATATTTTAGTACTTCCTGGTTTCCCTCAAATACTACAATGAATAGTGAATATCCATATTCCTTTTTGAAATGTCATTATTATTTATATAAAATTTAAAAAAAATCTATTTTTTTGGAGACTACTGCATTTTCTAGTCAATTTCTACTGTCTCTTTTTCTATCATTTGTCCCCAGTAATCAGATTGCTCAGCCCTGATTAACATTATTCATAACTTTTAATGTACTTTAATTGATTATAATTGATTTTCATGTATTATTAATAATAAAAGTAATAATAATTAGAATAAATAAAAATAAATAAAAAGTAAATAGCAAAC